>BQNB010027449.1:1891-57622 GCA_026074375.1 Tanacetum coccineum | reverse complement strand
ATACTAGCAGATCAAACGGAAAGATGGAAGCAATTACCCATAGCGGCGGCGGCTACCCTCGAATTAGATGCTTTTATTTTCAGTTTTGAACATATTGCTAGCACTCCCACTTTGCACTCGTTTTTAACCCGTTTAACAACATCGAAACTTAAAACTTAATTAACGGATGTTGTAGAGGACATGTCCGAGATTGTAAAAGTACTTTTAAAATTCATTATCATCAATTAACAAAGCCATAATTGAATTGTAAAACTCATAGTTTATCACCCATAAAACTTAAACATATTTTTACTCTTTTAATTAATTACACGTCACTACTTCGCTTAATTATTTGACACACTTAGAGACCAAACCAGGAGTCGACCCGAACTAACCTTTAAAGTACCCGTGGCCTAGTTTACAAAAAGTCCGATATCGTAAATTGCGTGTTTATATTTTGAACGTATTGACCCGATGAAGTTGACCACTTAATGTGAAAATCTCATTTTTCTCAAACGTCTTTATTTATATAGAACTCAAGCACATACTAGGAACGAGATTGCATATACTTGATTTTATATTGCCCGCTTAGTAAATATGTATTATTTTTACTTAGGTTGCGGATAAAGTCTCTTGCATCATTTTTCGTGTGACTACCTTACTATCCGTTATCATTACTTGAAGTGAGTTCATAGCCTCATTTTTATACGATTACAATTATTTACAACTGTTGGGGAGAGAATCATGCATTATTTTACGTTTGAACGCAAGTACACTTTTAAACAAATTACGAGTTTGCCTAAGTAGCTATATAACCCACTATGCCCATGAATCATGAGCTGTCAATTACTTTGTGTAAGCGTGCGTGTTATAAATAGGTCTATTTAGGATTGACATCCCCGTTCTGGTAAGTAGCACTCACTAGGTTTGACGGATTAAACCAACGGACATATACCATGTCGGATTTGGGATGTTGCGGGTTGAACATCTACACGGGCACATTGATGGCATTAATTTGCAATACATACATGTCGTAACTTCAATGTCATGAGCTTAGGGAATCGTAATTACATTTTTGTGATATTGTATGTGTTATAATAGTCATGCACTTTGATATCTTGCAGTCCTACTTTATACATTACTTAAACCTATGAATTCACCAAATTTATGTTGATATTTTAAAGCATGTTTTTCTCAGGTCAATAAGGTGCAAGTCAAGGATACATTGGTGGTCTTTATTTTGGATGTCATTGCATAAAGATTTAGAAGCATTACATTTTGGGGATGTTGTTATGTTTTAAAATCTTTACATTTACAAGTGAACATGTTAAGCCGTTGTGCTTTTGTAACAAACAATTTCAGTTATTCCAATGTATTAGTTTTTCAAATGACTCATTTAGAGGTCGTTCTCATATCTTGTACTTTTGATCTATGATGTAACGCTCTCGGACCCTTATTCCACTGTCACCCTAATTGGGGGTGTTACAGATTGGTATCTAGAGCCAAGGTTATAGAGAACCAGGTCAAATGTTTTTACTTAGATTATAATCATTTTCAAGCATTGCATCATACAAAAGTTTTCACGAGACATACATACACTATTTGTTTGCATTAGTTGGTTAGACTAGATGCTTACATGATTAATATACGTGTTTATATTATATTACATATATTACATACGGTGGTCTTATATATATATATATATATATACACCTATATATACTCTTTTGGATTGTTACAGATTTAGTCATGTCGAATTCAGAGCATTCCACTATGTCATACACTTCTATTTCTTTAGACTCTGACCCATCAACATGGGGCATTCCACTTATGGATGCCGGTAAGGTTCCAGAGATGGACCCTTATGAGGAGGTTGCCCAACAAGGGTAGGCAACACCACCATCACCTGCCTATGCACCTGACCCTATAGAGTTGGAGGATCATGTACCAGTGTACGTTCTGGAGCTAGCATACTCGGAGTACCTTGTCCCATCTGATGATGAGATCCCTATAGAGGATCAGCCGCTACCCGATGATGCTTCACCTTTAGCCTTATCACCAGGCTACATTGTTGACTCCGATCTAGAGGAGGATGAGGATGATCTTGATGATTATCCTGCCGACGGAAGAGACGATGATGATGATGATGAGTCATTCGATGATGACGATGATGACGATGATGATGTTTAGGAAGATGAGGAGGAGGAGCACCTGACTCCTGCCGACTCTACTGTTGTTGCTTCTCCAGCTGTTGATCATGTCCCTTCCGCTGAGGAGACAGATCCGTTTGAGACCGATCAGTCTGCGGCTACACCACCACCACCACATGCATATCGTACTACTGCTAGGATGTCTATCCATTCCTAGGAACCTATATCGTTTACTTCTAAGGCAGAGGTTGCTAGGCTCCTTTCTTACATACTCTACTACCATCTCCACTCACTCCATTTTCATCACCACTTCCCTAGATTCCCTCACCACCACTACCTGTACCACCGCCACCTACTACTAGCCCTACTTACACTGAGGCACCTTTGGGCTACAGAGCAGATAGGATTTGGTTGAGAGCTGCATCACTACTGCCATTATCTGCACCATCCATTAGCTGTCGAGCTGACATTCTCGAGGCTGACATACCACCCTGAAAGAGGCTACTTTTTACTGCTCCCACACCTAGGTTTGAGGTTGGGGAGAGTTCTGCTACTGCTGTTGCTAGACAACCAGGATCTACTATGGACCGTAAGGTCGATTACAGCTTTGTGGATACTGTGGATGCTAGTATATGAGCTTCAAAGAGGAGGAATATGGCGGCCATAGAGATGGTCAACTTGAGGGTTAGTTATCAGGCTCGAGTTTATAGACAAGAAAGCTAGGAGTCCTATACATAACATCAGGATGCACAGAGGGATCATGGTGCTCTATGTGGTGAGGTGGATACATTGAGGAGGTCCCTTTCCTCCCTGTATACTACTAATGAGCAAGAGAGAGTTGAGGCCCGTCAGGCCTTGGCTAGATCTAAGGCCCATAATAGGGCTTTAGAGGCACGAATTGCAGTTTTTGAGACTTAGGTGCATCGTCATAAGTAGAAGCGTCAAGACACTGATGATCATGCGACTGAAGCTATGATGCGTATCCAGGTTCTGGAGGCTAGAGCACGCATTGACACTTTGGAGGACACTGGTAGCAGTGCTTAGATTTATCTTCTATCATGTCATAGCTATCTTGTATAGCCTATTAAGTTTTTATGGGTTAATCCCAGCTAATAGGCTATAGGGATTTTTATTTCTTTTTTAGCTATCTTTTATGACATGCTAAGTATTATGGGTTATCCCCAGCTAGCATGGCCGTAGGACTTATATTTTTCATTTCTGTATCGAACCATCATGTATGTTTTCCAGGTTATATATGGAATGGATGTATTATGTCATGTCAATATGATCTTAAATTTTACTATATACCTCTCTGGTGTTGTGATTTCATTTTATTTATTGTGTATATGTCATGTTGATCTCACTTTGGTTGTATATTTCACTATGTGATGTGATCTTATTTTATTTATTTTGCATATGTCATGTCGCGTTTATGATTGTATGAAATCTAATGTGTATTATATTTTCTTGTTATTTGAAGAAAATGCCTCCAAGAAAAGGAACCAGAACCAGAACCATCCTTGCCACTGCTATTGCTACTGCTACTGCCCCAATGACTGATGCTGCCATTAGGGCATTGATAGCCCAAGGAGTGGCTGATGCTTTAGCTGAGCGAACAAATCAAAGAAATACTAACCTCAATGGCGATGGAAGCCAAGGTTCTGGAAGTGGTATTAAAAGACCTGCGCCCTACTCGTGAGTGCACCTACAGTGATTTCCTTAAATGCCAACCTCTAAACTTCAAGGGCATAGAAGGAGTTGTCGGTCCAACTCAATGGTTTGAAAGAATGAAGTCTGTCTTCCATATCAGTAACTGTGTAGTTGAGAATCAAGTCAAGTTTGCTACTTGCACTCTTCATGGAATTGCCTTAACATGGTGGAACACCCATGTCAAGATGCTTGGTCATGATGCCGCTTATGGCATGCCTTGGAAAAAACTTATGAAGATGATGACTACTAAGTACTGTCCTTGAAATGAGATCAAGAAATTAGAGATAAAGATCTAGAATCTGAAGGTAAAAGGTACTGACTTGGCGAGTTATACCCAACACTTTCAGGAACCAGCATTGATATGCGGGAGAATGTTTCTCGAAGAGTCTGATAAGGTTGAAAAGTATGTCGTTGGTCTTACTGACATGATCCAAGGAAGTGTGATGGCGTCTAAGTCGAAGGAGATGCAGGATGCAATTGAATTTGCAACTGAACTGATGGATCAAAAGATCCGTACTTTGGCTGAACGCCAAGCTGAAAACAAAAGGAAATTTGAGGACACTTCAAGGAATAATCAAAACCAACAACAGCCTTTTAAAAGGCATAATGTGGCACGGGTCTATACCGCTGGGCCTGGTAAGAAGAAATCGTATGGAGGATCTAAACCTCTATACCCCAAATGCAACTATGTTAGGATTATGAAAATCCATGTAAAAGACTCGGTCACCCCGTGTAATGTCTAGCATAGGTTAGCTCGTAGCCTTAATATAAATCGTTTAATTACCGTATGACTTATGGTGTTGGGCCGGATCTTTATCCACATGTTAGCGCACTCCATAGCCCACTTAGGGGTATAAAACTCATGTATATATACCCCTTTCCAGCCATGGGAAGGGGTTGGTTGTTCAATTTATAAAACACACACATAAGG
The DNA here is from genome assembly GCA_026074375.1 of Tanacetum coccineum. Taxonomy (NCBI): domain Eukaryota; kingdom Viridiplantae; phylum Streptophyta; class Magnoliopsida; order Asterales; family Asteraceae; genus Tanacetum; species Tanacetum coccineum. The sequence goes on along the minus strand of BQNB010027449.1, from coordinate 52,852 downwards.
TGTAGTTTCTCTCACTAGAACTCACTTTATCTCTCTACAAAGTAGGCCAACCCCTAAATCATTAATTGTGTTATGATATCTAATATCTTACAATTGGTATCAGAGCACATGAGATGATTAGATAGATTATGTGTGCGTTTTCTTGGTTAGTTTAGATCAAAAGTTTGGTTTTTGAAGGTTTATGGTCTTATTCTTGACACTATTTGATTCTCACGTTTGTAATGTTAAAGTTAGTATATTTATAGTTGTTATAGCCTTCTAGGATCAAGTTGTGCAAAAGAAACCAAGCAAAAACATTCAAAAGGGTGATTTTTAGGTGTTTTTAGGTGAAAAAGTTCGTATTTTCTTGACTGCGTTTTGTCTCATGCGTTTTGCTTCCTGCATTTTGGTTTATCAAAGGTTACGTTTTGGTTCTGCGTTTTGACTAATTGAAGACCTTTCTTGCGTTTTGCCTAGGAGAGACTCTGCCCATTTCAAAACTTGATTGCGTTTTGTCTTAAGATTGGATTGCGTTTTGTCTCAAGATTTCCTGCGTTTTGTCTCAAGACTTCCTGCATTTTGTCTCAAGACTTCCTGCGTTTTGTCTCAAGACTCCATGCATTTTGTCTCAAGACTTCTTGCGTTTTGTCTCAAGACTTGATTGCGTTTTGTCTCAAGATTTCTTGCGTTTTGTCTACTTTTGAAGACCTTCACTGCGTTTTGGTAGAAAGAAACTCTGGCAAAAAGTTTCTTCATTACGTTAACTCATTTCAACCAAACCAAATCATAATTAAACAACATATTACCTAATCCAACAAACAATCATCACTTTTAATATACAATCACTAATCATTGTTCGATCAAATTAATCATTTCACAAACAATTAAAATGGCTAATATTTCAGAAGACATCCAATGTGCCGGTTCTGATACCCGACCACCTATGCTTGATAAGACTGACTTTGCATCATGGCAACAACGTATTCGACTGTATTGTCGGGGTAAAGAGAATGGGGTATTCATCTTGAAGTCAATTGATGAAGGACCTTTTCAGATGGGAACATTTAGGGAAACTCTTTCAGAAGGAAATGAAGGTGCCTAACATCTTGGTCCAGAACGACCTCGTGTCTATTCTGACCTGTCACCTGAAGATAAGGATAGGTATAATGCTGACATTCGGGCAACAAACATCCTACTTCAAGGGTTGCCAAAAGATATCTACTCTCTTATCAATCATTACATTGATGCAAAGGACATATGGGAGAATGTGAAGATGCTCCTAGAAGGTTTAGAATTAACAAAAGAAGACCGTGAATCACAACTGTATGATGACTTCAAACACTTTCGTCAGCATAAAGGAAAGACTATTCATGATTACTATGTCCGGTTTGCCAAACTCATCAACAACATGCGTAACATCAACATGACCATGTCCAGAATGCAGTTGAATTCTAAGTTTGTTAACAACATGTTGCCGGAATGCGGTAGATTTGTAACAACTGTGAAACTCAATAGAGGCTTGAGGGAATCCAACTATGATCAACTGTATGCTTATCTAAAGCAGCACGAGGCACATACCAATGAGAAAAAAATGATGTTAGACCGATTCACTCAACACACAGTTGATCCTCTCGCCTTGATGTCCAATGTGGCACCTCAGCAGTACAATTCACAATCATCCACAAATCCATCATCCATATATGTTCCACCACACTTTGCTGACAACTCTCAACTTGATTCGGGACTCTCTCCAACGAACAACTTAATTGAGAATTTAACCAACACACTTGCCCTTCTCACCCAATCATACAAAACATACCTTCCTCAAACAAACAATCAACTCAAAACTTCATTAAATCCTAGGTACCAAGCCATCGTTCAAGACGGCAGGGTTGTGGTTCAGAATGTTTAGGGTCGACAAAATAGAGGACAGGGTAACAATGCACGAGGTGCAGGTATGGCTGGTTATGGGGGAGCTCAGAACAGAGTCGGGAATGCTAATCCAGGTCAACCAAGGCAGGTCAAGTGCTACAACTGCAACGGTATATGCCACATAGCAAGGAACTGCACTCAGCCTAAGTAAGCACAGAACTCCCAATAATTCAAAGACAAGATGATTACATGATGCAAGCCTGAGAATGGGGTTGCATTGGATAAGACAATTACTATTTCTTGCAGGTGGAATGACAACGCCATGTGAAGATGGTGGAAATGAACAAACCTGTTCAGGATTTAGCACTCATGTGGATAATGTGTTTCTGCTGATAACTGTGTTAGCTTTTGATTCTGATGTTGTTGAGGCACCTACGGCACAAACTATGTTTCTGTCTAAATCTATCATCTGCAGATCTGTTTATGATGCAGTCGGTCTGTCGTATGTACGGGACATTTATTCTGAGGTTACACGACATGTTTAGCTATCAGGATGCTGTTGTGAACATCATGTAGAACCACGAAGATGCATGATGATGTACAACCAAACTACGTAGTTGATCACATGCGATTATACGAGTAAAGTTAATTATGATTATGTATGATCAGTATGTAAAGGGGACAAACACAGTGCAGTTGTACAAAGCAATTGTTTCTTCTGTTACAAATGATGCATACTTGACGATTAGACTGATATATAGTGAACCTCCATGCTAGTTTGTTCTGAAACAACACAGAACATAGTAGTTGATAATTCATTAACTACTGAACTTGAAACTGATAAGGAACAAGTTAAACTGTATGAAAGACGGGCCAGGTTTGAATTAACAGAAAGAGAACAAAAGATTGATGAACAATTAAGAATAGTTATCACTGACCGTAACATTAAGGAAGAAAAATTGAAAAAGGAACATCATTCTGTAAAATTGCAACTTGCTTCTACCATCAACCATAACAAGTCAATGGTAAAAGAAGTTACGTCTTTGAAAAAGGATTTTAAAACAGAAATAAAACAAATACCTTAAAGAATTTTTGGACATGAAAGCTTTAAAAGAAAAGGTTAAGGATAGATTATACAAACAAGACCAGTCTCTTCAAACAGTTCACATGTTGTGTAAACCAAAGCCCTATTATAATGAATCGAATAAGGTAGCTATTGGTTACAAGAACCCCTTATGCCTCACCCATGCAAAGCAAGTTCAGCCTGCTCTATATAATGGTTATGAAATTGTCAAAAACAATCATGTCCCGGCTATAGTGCACAACATAGAGGATACCCTAGAGATAGCTGAAATCACTTAGAGAAAAATGCATGACAAAATAAAAGACCCTGAGTGTGTGACTCATAAGGTTAAGATTGCACCACCTGATTACTCAAAAGAGAATTATTTAGCGACCTTCACACTATAAAAGCAATTGACCCCTGAGCAAATATTTTTGTCTCAAGACATCATCAAGATGAAAGTAAAAGCTCTCAAAGAGCAGACCTCTGCCTCAAGACCAACCAAAGCGTTGACAGTGTATCCGCCAAATACACCTGCAACGCTTGTCCCAAGGGTGCTTCCAACAAAAAGTCAAGTAAAAATTAATATTTTTGCACTAATACAACTCTTTTCGGACTTTGAAAAAACCTGTACCAAGAGAATTACACCAACGGGGCTCACTAAAGGGGAAAGGGGTTTTGAACAAACCAAGGCATGTTATCTCACCGAGGTCATTCCATTTTTCAAAACACTTAAAGAACATTTTGAGGGCATTCAAAAGGCTTTAACAAAAGAAGTTAAAGAAATGAAAGAAATTTTTGAAGAGTTGGAAGCTGGGGTTGACCAACACATTGTAGATAGGAAGCATGATGAGATTGAGCGGAAAAATCTTCTTATTGCAAATGATAATTTAATTGCTGATTGCTTGTTCAAAGACGTGTTTCATGTTGCAACGAATTCTGAACTGAATGTATCTAGTTTTACTAAAATACATGATGCCCACACCAGTCTTAAAGCACGTTGTCTGAAACTTGAAGTTGAGCTTTCTAATTTATGTGATAAGATTCAAAAGGATAATCATGATGAGTTAACAAAACAGTTTTCCAATCTTGAGGTAAATCATTTAAATATGCAGTTAAAATATCAAAATCTTAAAGAAAGTTTTGGCAATGACACATCTCCACCCACTCGAGATATTCCTGATTTTGACTCAGTTTTTGTAATCGAACAGATGAAAGCCTCAATTCAAGGAAAAGACAACGCCATCAAAAAATTGAGAATGTAAATCTCTCAATTGACTGAAACTCATAGTGAAGCAGACCGTACACTTGATTTTAGGGCCTTAGATTTTTAGATCACTCAATTAACTAAAAAAATCAATGTTCTTCAAGAACAAAATGAGCTTATTGGGGCAGAAAATGGAAAGATTAAGCAGCATTACAAGGAATTGTATGATTTTATCAAGATCACGCGTGCTAAGCATCTATAACAGACAACTACCCTATTAACTGAAAATGAGAGTCTAAAGGTCCAAATACAGAATAAGCTGTCACGTGTCAATAAAGATCAAGTAAAACCAAAAGTTCTGGCACCAGGAAAGTATGCTATAGATGTTGAACCTATTCCCCCTCGTAATAGGAACAATAGAGAAGTGCATCTAGTTTATCTTAAACATCTTAAGGAGAGTGTAGAAACCCTTCACGAGATCGTAGAGGAAGCTAAGACTGAAAGACCATTAGATAGATCAATTGCATCAGCTTGCCGTTACACCAAACACTCTTAAGAATTGTTAGAATATGTGATTGGCACTTGTCCAAAAGCCCTAAATACACAAGATAACAAGTATGCTTCTACCTCTTTACCTAAGAAAAATCAAGTCACTTTTGACGAACAATGTGCAATGTCAAAAAGTAACACACACAAACTTGTAGAGCAACTAAACTATCAAAAGACTAATGTCCCTGTGCCTCCTTCTACAGGAGTAAACAGTTACACTGACGCTAGCAGATCACAGCCTAGGAGCAATACCAAGAAAAATAGGATCTTGTCGACCAAGAGTGTCAACATGAAGAAAGTAGAAGAACACCCTAAGACAATTAAGTGTAGTCTGAACACCACGAATCGTGTTGATTCAAGTATTAGCTCTAAGCGTACTGTAATTAATTTAAATTCTCATTCTGTTTGCCAAACATGTAACAAATGCTTAATTTCTGCAAATCGTGATATGTGTGTCGTTACTTATTTGCACTCTGTGAATGCAACCCCCTCTGTTAAAAATGATGTGCATAAAGTTAAGCAAGTTTGGAAACCTAAGCAAGTCAAGCAAGTATGGAAACCCACAGGCAACATACTTACCACTGTAGGTTATCAATGGATGCCTACAGGAAGAACATTCACTTTAGGAGAACAGTGCCCTTTAACTAGGCTCACTAAACCTAACAAAGTTTCAGCGATTGCTTATGCTAACCCGAGGGAACCCAACCACAATTGGGGATCCAACTTTCCAAACTCTCCATCTTCGTCTGTTTTCCAATGCAGGTCGTACAGATCGTCCTTTGGTATTTGGACTTAGGTTGTTTAAAACATATGATAGGGGATCGCTCGCGGCTCAAGAATTTCGTAAAAAAGTTCATCGGGACGGTTAGATTTGGGAATGACGACTTTAGTGCTATCATGGGTTATGGAGACTAAGTTATTGGTGAAAGTGTGATCTCGAGGGTATACTATGTGGAAGGACTGGGACACAATCTGTTTTCTGTCGGTCAATTTTGTGATTCGGATCTAGAAGTTGCCTTCAGGAAGCATTCTTGCTACGTTCGAGATACGGATAGTGTTGAATTAATTAAAGGTTCTTGTGGTTCTAATTTATACACTATCTCGATTGATGACATGTTGAAGTCCTCTCCAATTTGCTTGTTGTCCAAAGCCTCTAAGAATAAATCATGGTTGTGGCATCGGCGTTTAAATCACTTAAACTTTGGTACCATCAATGACCTTGCAAGAAAAGATTTAGTTTGAGGCTTACCTAGATTGAAGTTTGAGAAAGATCATCTCTACTTCGCGTGTCAACCAGGAAAGAGCAAAAAACATACCCACAAACCCAAAACTAAAAACACCAACTTAGAGGTTCTTAATACCCTTCATATGGATTTATGTGGAACGATGCGAGTTCAAACAATTATTGGGAAGAAATACATCTTAGTTATTATTGATGATTATTCGCGGTTTACTTGGGTTAAGTTTTTAAGATCGAAAGATGAGACCCCAGAGGTTGTCATCAAATTTCTGAAGCAAATACAATTCGGTCTCAACAAAACTGTTAGAAACATCTGTACCGATAATGGTATAGAATTTGTCAATAAAGATTTGACTGATTATTATGAACGTGTCGGAATTTTTTATCAAAAGACAGTTCCGAGGACTCTACAGCAGAACGGTGTTGTCGAAAGACAGAACCGTACACTTGTTGAGGCTGCTAGGACAATGTTGATCTTTTCCAAGGCCCTGATGTTTCTATGGGCAAAAGTTGTGGCTACTGCGTGTTACACCCAAAACCGATCCCTTATTCACACTCGTCGCTACAAAACCCCATATAAGCTGGTGCATGACAAGAAGCCTGATCTTACCTTTTTCAGAGTCTTTGGTGCTCTTTGTTACCCTACAAATGACAGCAAAGATCTTGGAAAATTATAACCAACAGCTGATATTGGAATATTCGTTGGTTATGCACCTAGCAGGAAAGGGTATAAAATCTACAACAAAAGAACCCGACGTATTATGGAAACTATTCACGTGCAATTCGATGAGCTGACTGAGCAGATGGATCCTGTGCAACTCGGTACAAGACCCGCTCCTACTTTTCTGATGCCTGGACAGATAAGTTCAGGGCTCGTACCAAATCCGGTTCCTGCAGCTCCTTATGTACCCCCCACAAATAAAGATCTGGAGATCTTATTCCAACCAATTTTTGATGAATACTGGAACCTCCTTGTGTTGAAAGACCGGTTTCTCCTACTCTAGCAGTTCAAGTTCCAGTCAACTCAATAGGTACACCTTTATCTACTACCATTAATCAAGATGCACCTTCTCTAAGTCATTCACCGTCATCTTCGGCATTACAATCTCCAAGTTTACATCAAGGCGTTGCAGCTGAATCTCCTATCATGGATGACAATCCTTTTGCTCCTATTGACAATGACCCCTTCATAAACGTGTTTGCTCTGGAACCTAGCTCTGAAGCATCATCATCCGTGGATATTAGTTCAACCGAATCTCCTTATGTCTCTCAAATACTTCATTATCTCAAGAAATAGAGCAAAGATCACCCGCTGGATAATATTATTGGAAATCCCTCTCGATCGGTATCCACTAGAAAACAACTAGCAACCGATGCCTTGTGGTGCTTGTATAACTCTGTCCTGTCAAAAGTCAAACCAAAGAACTTCAAATCTGCAATAACTGAAGATTGCTAGTTTTAAGTCATGCAAGATGAGATTTACGAATTTGATCGACTTCAAGTATGGGAACTAGTACCTCTACAAGACCGTGTCATGATTATTGCTCTCAAGTGGATCTACAAAGTTAAACTTGATGAGTACAGTGATGTTCTAAAAAACAAGGCTTGGTTGGTGGCCAAGGGATATCGATAAGAGGAGGGATTTGACTTCGAGGAATCCTTTGCACCGATTGCACGTATCGAGGCTATTCGAATCTTCATCACCAATGCCGCCAGTAAAAACATGACCATCTATCAGATGGATGTCAAGACAACATTCCTTAATGGCGAGTTGAAGGAAGAAGTCTATGTTAGTCAACTTGAGGGATTCGTTGATCCAGATCACCCGACACATGTTTATCGTCTAAAGAAGGCTTTGTATGGTTTAAAGCAAGCCCCTCGGGCGTGGTACGATACTTGTCATAATTTCTTCTGGACAACAAATTTTCCAAGGGTGCAGTTGATCTGACATTATTCACTAGGAAAACAGGCAAACATATTCTTCTTGTTTAAATATATGTAGATGATATCATATTTGCCTCGATCGATTCTAAAGCATGTGACATATTTTCCAATGAGACGAGTTCCAAATTTCAAATGTCAATGATGGGACAAATGTCGTTTCTTAGGCTTAGAAGTTTCTCAAAATCCCGGAGGCATTTTTATTAATCAATCAAAATTTGCTCTTGAAATATTAAAGAAATTTGGGATGGATTCGTGTGACCCTGTTGATACACCCATGGTGGATTGACTTAAACTGGATGAGGACCTCTTAGGGATTTCAGTTGACCAAACTCGATTTCGTAGTATGGTCGGCTCCCTAATGTATCTCACTTCCAGCAGACCCGACCTGTAGGATCCCTATATCATTTCATGGATGAATCACAAGATCAATGGCAATAAAAGATTAAACAATTAAGAACTTTTGATTGAAAAAAAATAAGAGTGGCTACAAACCCTTAAGATGAAAAATGATAATGAAGTAGCTAACCTAATTTTTGACTAAACTAGGTGTATTTATACTAATAAGGATTTGCCTTTGAGGGCTTTCTTTTTGGGCTTTTTACATCTTGGCTCGTATACATAATAAACATTAATTAACATTGACTTTCGAGCTAGACTTTTGTCTTGTATCTTCGAGTGACCGAAGCTTCTTTGTTCAGGACCATTTATGTGATCCTAACAATCTCCCCCTAGATGAGGTCATGAGAAGCTCACTCGTGCTTGTCTCTTTAGCTCATTGATGATAGGGTACTTCACTTGTTGTGCCTTGGTAATTCAATCTTTAACACCTTGATCATGATCTTCAGAACTTGATGTGATGACTTGATCTTGATCTTTGATTTGTTTAAGCTTTACTTCTCTGAATTACTTTGTGATCTTCTTTCACTTTGTCTTTGCCATACGCTGATCGTTAGGTCTCAACATGCTCTTATCTGTTGGTATCTTTGTGAATAGCTTTATGATGATGTATTTCTTCCCAATCATTATAACTTTTTTGTGTATTTGAAAGAAGACATGATTTTTCAGGAGATTATGAGGAAGGCTTTGATGTAAGCTTTAGTGATTACTTTCAGAATACTGTGTATGGATATGATGCCAACACAAAGAAGACATGTCTTGCACTCGGAAACTTCTGAAGTCGTTCATTGCTATGATAGAAAAAATAATTTTTTTAAGTCACCAACAAAAATATTTTGTATCGGTAAAATCCATTAATGTGTTCTAGAAAAACAATTTTGGAACACACAAGGTTTGATTTTTGAAGGGACAGAGTATAGTCGGATACTCAAACTGGGCTCGGTTACGATTAAACTTATGATTCCGTGAGGTTTCAATGATTACAGTATGATTACTGCACCTGTGATCAGAAAGATTCTTTAATAGAACCTTCTTGACAGGTTTTCCGGCATGTGACAAGCTAGTTCCTTAATACCTAAGTATCAGAGTCCCTAAAATGTTCGCCGTTCTGTTGAGACCAGATGTCCGAAAAAAAGACTAACACATATAAGTATTTCTACTAATAGAATGGTAAAGAGTGAGTCAGTACAGTTACTATCTGCTGACTATACCGTACAATTCCTTTTTCAGCGTTTTACTTCTTAATACAATTAAGTACCGTAGAAGGCCTGTGGCAAAAATGATTTGAAAAACATTCGATGTGCTTATGAAATATTTGTTTGGGGCACAAACGAAAGTTTAAATCGTTATGATTCTGATGATGTTTTGAAATATATCCGAAAGAATATGAAGTGCCTTGGGAACTCCAAACTTGTACACGTACATTTATGGAAATCAACTTCATCTAGTGGGCGCTAGTCGAAAGACGAGGCATGAGCTTTCTACGAATACCTGGAGTACAACATCTCTTTCTATCAGCATTTCATAGATCACTTTCACGATCTATGATACAAAAGATTCTTTGTCATTTATCAAGATAATTGAGTATAACACATACTTTTGAGTGCTTGACATTTTAGATTTCATATTAAACTTATGCTCCCATACACATGTGCGTCGATAATCGAAAGATGTTTTGCTCATGCAAGGATTAGGACTTAGCATTTTAGAATCAAATCGAATCATTAATTATCGTTTTTTTACCAAGTTTAAGTCTCATTTTCTCCCTCGATCAAAATTATGATGAAACTTCGAGAATGGTTTCTTTGATCTAGAATGGACTTTAGAAATGTATAATTCCCCTCAATGTTTGAGGTGATGGTGAAATAGATAAAAATCAGTGATAATTGAAATCAAGGCTTTTAGAGTCCCAGACGAGGAATGATACTGCAATTAGTCATTGATCCTTGTAACGGTTGGTCGTGACAATCTTGCATCAATAGAATCAGCAACAGTGCGTCCTTTTGACCTGCAACAACTGTTAGTATACCTGATTCTCCCCCTCAAACAATGACCCGTGTCAATGTTTGATTTGGTTAACCCGAACATGTTTGATAAAACAAGTTGTTTATGAGAAAAAATGGTTCGGGGCTTAGACAACTTCTTGTCTGTAAAGAAATAATGCACTGAAACGTACACTAAATCTCTGGGTTAAGACCGGGTTACAGTCTGAAATAACTGCAAGCGATACTACTCTAAAAATTTTTTTTTTTTTTGCAAAAAAATCTTTGGTGTTTTCCGCCTTTAGTGGATGTGATGCTTTCTTGCTTTTACCTAGCTGACAAGATGGACACAAATGGTCTTTGTCATATTTCAGCATGGGTAAAAGCGCTCTCCTCGTAATGGCTTCGTAAAAAATTCAGCCAGTTGGTATTTTGTCTCCACAAATACACTCAACAACTTTCTTTCAACCTGCTCTTTGATAAAGGGTGATTATATTCCATGTGATTTGATCGCGCCGAGTGTTGAACACTATTTACACATAGAGCAATAGCAACTTTGATTGTCACAATACATCGAATTATGTTGTACCAATCCCATATCTCGCAGTTAGGAGCAGCGAAGAATATGATACTAACATTCCAGAGGATTTGAGACACGAAGCATCCTGATAAGGGCGATGTTTTCAGCTTCTGTATGAGAGGCGTACTATTTTCTGCTTTTTGGATGACCACTAAACAAGTCATGTCCAAGACATTGAGCTGAACCAGAATACTTCTCCGTTTGTCATGACATCCTCTATTCAGCATCTGCCAAAGCTTTTTAGTTTTCAAAGCCGGAGTCCTTCGATACCACAGACCCATGGAATGGTTCCTTTTAAAGGTACGAAAGATCCGCTTTAATAGATGAGAGGATGCATTTCAGTAGTCTTAGCCTGGTATCGTAGCACACATACACAAACAGCAAATATATGTCATGAGTCCTAAGATGCAACTAAGATACATAAGGAGCCAACCAGACCACGAAATCGTGTAGGATCAATTAGCTGTCCTCCTATCTTCATCAAGGTTTGGACGCTCCGCCATTGGAGTGTCAATGATGTGCAGGAGTCCAGAAACCAAATTTTTCAAGATTTCCTGAGCATAATTTGGATTTGGTTGATAAAAACGATGCCGCTGGGATTTTGAAGAAACATGTAAGTCCAAAAAGAATGACATTTGGTCCCATCATCGACATCCTATTGAAAGTTGATTCATTTCAAAAGCAAACTAATTTTGCAGTTTGGGGTTATAGAGGCAAGAGATACAAAATGCGTTCTACATACATTTTGTACCAGGAGAAAATGTTTGCCTAAGCTCTTCTCGGTGAAGAGTGTAGGATCGACCACAGCTTTTTGAAACACTGACTTGATTGTAAAACGCTGAGTAGCTTGTCAAAACCACGCCACGTTGAGCTTGTTTAAAGCCCAAAGAGGCATTCTTGAGTCGGTACACATGCGGATGGATGCTCTGGATCTACAAATCCTTCTGGTTGACAAACATAAGACAACTACCATCTCAGTTCGGCCGTTGTAGGAAGGCGGTTTTTTTTTACTCAATCTGAATATTACCATGTACATACATGCTGCGTAGCAAATGAAGTGACTGATCGCTTCCATCTAGGCAACCGTGCAAATGATTCCTCACAACAATACCAGCTTCCTGACATAGTCCTTTTCGCCCACTAACCTAGCTTTGTTCTCAGCAACGTCTCCATATTCATCCAAACTTAATTTGAAAATCCATTGAGCGGGATGATAATAATATAATCTGGACAGGGTACAAAGTAACCAAACATCAGACGTTTCAAACTCATGAATTTCTTCCTGCATAGCCTCAACACAGCACGAGTTCTCTAAGGCTTGCTTGTAAGTCTTTGGATCAACATGAGTTAAGAATTCATTAAGAGAACACCCACATTGCTATCGGTTTCTAGCTGTTTCCTGTAGAGACGGGTCGGTCTTTATCCCCAATAATGCTTTGGCAAGCGATGTCTTGAGTTCCCCATTTTGCACGTGAGGTAAGTGGTTGTTGGAAGTAACATCGAAATTGACAGAGTTTGGAAGACGATGCTACTGAAATCGGTTTTCAGAGCATTGAAAGTGTCCAAACACATTACTTAAACATGATCAAAACAGTGTTCAACAATCCAGAATCACAAGGTGTCTAGAGGTATTTGATGAGTAAGAGGTTTCAGTAACTGCATGGACCTCCTTCTGAATAACTGTTGTGGAAGGTGAACCATTGGCATTCTCCTCGGTGCCAGGGGACAGGCAGGAACAAGAATCCGAGATAACCGTAACACCGGAGGTATCGAAACAGCCTCACCTCATCAAACTCATTGAAACAAATCGTCTACCCTGTTTCTTTTAGGTTAGGTGGACACTTAGGTGGTATCTGTTCCTTTTTTACAAGTGCAAACGGCTCGTCCTGGCTGTAAACAGTAAGTTCGAGTTCTGTACCTGTATGTACATAAGTCATTGTTGAGGTGCGAGCTGTACTGGATTGAACCAGACGACAATCCTATCAGTAATTCATCGAATGCAACATGAACGGTTTTCCTGAATTCTTACGCGTTCGTTGATTGTTGTAGATTCGTACCTTCATGTGGTGCATATCCATACAAAAAAACATATATCTGCTTTCGCCTTGAGTTTTCCACGACATCGTAGTCATTGGTAAGGAAAACACAAGATCCAAACACCGGGCAAGTATTGTAATTAGTTCTTATTCCTTTCAGCAGTTTCATCATAGTAATTCCATGAAGCGTGTGTACAAGAGATCGATTAAGAGTATAACACGCAGTGGCTACAGCTTCAGCCCATAGGAACATTGAGCTTTCGAAAAGATGAGCATATACGAGCATCTTCCCATAGAGTTCGGTTGCCGTCTTTCGATCAATAAACACGCCGTTCTGTGTAAGACCGAGGTAAAGAGTCTCGTATTCATGAGAAATACCAACACTACCGTAGAAAAAAAATCCTCAAACCATCCCGAGTGTCTTATTCACAAACTCCGTTGCCAATTAACTGTTCTGACGAACTAACATGCATTAAGGGGCTCGTTGAGTCTTCACAATAAACTTCTCATCGCAATGAGGAGTTTCATCCTTTGGTTCGAAGAAATCCTTACCCATCTAAAACTGTTGATAATCATCAGCACTATCACCAAACATACTTCTTTTCCGTTGATACATATTCCGTTCTCATTGGTCCGCAGAGGTCCATATGTATGTATGGAGAACTTCATAGTATTGGTGTATTCCGTCTTTTAGTGGATGTGATGCTTTCTGCTTTAGCCTACTGCGACAAGATGGACACAAATGGTCTTATGCATATTTCAGCATGGTAAACCTCTGCTAGAATTTTCCGAGCCAATTCGTTCAAAGTCCCGAAATTTCAGATGATTCAAAACCGACGATTGCATAACCATGACGTCGTGAAGAGGCTTTTGTAAGCATGCAAACTGAAAAGCTGACATCTAATCATTCATTGAGATAAGTACAGTTGTTTGACTCGTGTGAACCAGTGAGTAGATCCACCATATCGTAGTTGCGGATGTGACATGAATGCTGTCGGAATGCAACTTCTAAACCTCCATCATAAAACTGTCCTACTGAGAATAGGTTGTGCTTGAGTCCTTCAACATAATAGACTCGAGAGATGATAGTGTCACCCAGTTTATAATCACCATAGCCAACGATTGCTGCATATTCATCATTTCCAAATCTCACTGTACCAATGAACTTGTCTACAAAGTTGATAAGACGCGCACGATCACCGGTCATATGTCTTGAGCATCCAGAATCCAGATACCATAGAACAATTTGTACTACCTGCGATAACACAAACATTTACGGTGATAGGATGCCCTGAAGGGTTCCGGTTAGTTAATATTCAAGAATACCAGAGATCCCTTTGGAACCTGCCTTTCGATCACTAAGTTTATGGTCAGTAAACCTAGAGACCATAGTTATTTGGGGGCTAGAACTAGCACTCGGGGGTAGTTCTATAGGCATATCAGTAGGTTCCACGATCCTAGTTAAAGGATACTTCTCAAATAATGAGAAATGCCTGCCAGTGGGCTTCTACTGAGGATTGTTATAAGTAATAGGTTTGCTAATTGGTTTCCAGACTCTCTTAATGGGTTTCCCAACATTCTTGGGTTGGCATTTAAGATGCTTAGTCTGGTGGGTTTTAACATTCACAGAATCATCACACATAACCAAACAATCATTATGATTAGCAAAAACCAAAGATTTGTTACATGCATCACAAACATTGTTCAAATTTGAAACAGAAACAGAATGTTTAACAAGCAAATTAGAATCAACACGATTCTTTTTATTCAAAGTCCTATGGTGTGCTTCTACTCTCCTCGCATTCGCACTCTTAGCCGGCAAAGAACTATGATTCCGAGGGGCTCTCTTAGGCACAGTTTTGCTAGCTCCAGAAGTGGGTTTTACTCCTGTAGACATAGGCACACACACGTTAGTTTGCTTATTAGGATGCACTACTGGTTTTTGAGTTGGTTTGAGTGAAGGTCTGGGGGGTTCACTAAAAGTTACTTGCTTCTTCTTAGGTAACGGGGTTGTTTTGACCCAGTTAGCACGTTTGGGTGGTGGAATATACTTAGAACCTAAGTTGTACATTCCAGGAGCAAGCACTTTGGGTGTCTCAGAGGTTGAAGGTCCACTACTTGTTTTACCAGTCACTTGGGCTTGCAGCTTTGTATGTTGTGTAGTTAAGGCACTAAGCTTTTCAGTGTACGCAGTACGTGAGTGAGTATTCGCCTTTGACAGTTCATCATACCGTCTTTGCAGACTCACGTTTTCTACCTTAAGGCCATCTAGCTGAATCCTAAGGGAGGTAATCGTATCTTTCAACTGAATTCTGTCAGTTTCTAATGCCTGTTGGTCACAACTACCTTCAGTGGAACCTACATTCAACACCTTCATGATGTTGATCTGAGCATCTAAATTCCTGATAGTGTCATCTTTCCCTTGAAGCTGTTTTCTTAACTTGTTAATTTCAAAAATTGCATTGGAGGCACTAGAAGTGTCTATGCACTGTTTATAGTTTTGAAATTTAAGTTGTAAATCAATATGGGTCTTTTGTAAATGAGAGTTACGTTTCTCAGATTCAATGACCATCTTTTGTTGTTTTAAAACTTCAGCTTCAAGTTCAAGAACTTAGTGTGTTCCCCTATCACCATGCGATCTAAAGATCTTCGCAAAGGGGCACATTGACTAGGGGCACAACAATATCGGATAGTTAACGCACCAATAGAGCAGATATCTTTTTCTAAACATTCAGCAATTAAGCAGTCATTTTTGATTAAAAGATTTTTCTTCTCTATGGTCAGGTTCTTGTTATCAAGAACACATCGTTCATACTCCGCATCCAAGTCATCAAAAATCTGTTCATATTCTTTTACTTCTTTGAAAAGTGTATCATTAGCAGCTTGGATATGTTTTTTGAAATGGTCGTAAAATGGTACCAGTTGTTGTTCAACAAACTGTTTTGCATAATCATAACACCATTCAGAAACATAGTCTGGTTTTTGTGTTGTTCTTTCTTTTATGATACCTTCAAATTGATGAAAAACAACATTAACTTTTTGAAGATTGGCCAGAACTTGACTTGGAGGTGGACTTTTATGAACAAAAGGAGTAGCAGGTGTGGCTGGTTTACTAGCTTGACTAGTAATTTCGTTGGCAGAAAGCCAATACGCCTGATCACCAGATAGTTCCTTCTGAGGAACGAACATAAGGGCATTTAGCTTCTCATAGAAGCCATTCTCGGGTCGAACATGCCCTGGTTTTTCGTTCATCTTTTTCATGCTAACAACTTGGTGAACCAAGACCTCTTCACTATCCCATATACTAACGGGGTGGTGAGTGGGATGCAAAAGGGTATCAGCATCATACAAAACAGGTTGAGCACGCTTGGCCATATAACCTAGACCTGGGTTGCGAGTGCCTAGGATGTCCTTGTGCAAGTCATCGGTTGCTTTTTTAGGTTTCTTTGAAAGCATGGGAATAGTTTGTGTTGGCATGGAAATCCTTGCCAACGTGTCTCTTGAACTTTTGTTAGCAGTTTTTAAACAACTATTTCATCTAGATAACTATCAGCGAGTTCCTTTTTCTCAGATAAAATCTTTTCCTTTTCAGATTGTAAAAATGCAATTGATTTTTCTTTTCCTGAAAGAGTGGATTTAAGCAAATCGTTTTCTTGCACAAGTTCAGCGTTACGCTTATTACGCTGAATCACTAGATTGTTCCTGGTCCTAACTTTGTTTTCAAGATCAAGTTTGACCTTGTGGGTATCTAGACGACATATTTCTTGCTTGCATTGAAGAAGCTCATTTTTTAAGGTCTCGATTTCCAAACATTTTTCTTGGTTAACCTTAGCATGTCCGTCTAGTTGGGTTTGCAAGTCAGTTAAGATGGCAATCATAGAAACTTTATCAGATGTGTCAGCAGATACCTTAGTTGGAACATTTTGGGCTTCGGTGTCAAGAAGATACTGATGATACGGGATCGTATTGTCATCAATCTCAGTCTCAGCATCGGAGTCTAAATGTTCTTCCTGGTGCATCTCCTGATTCAACTGATAATCCACATTATCAAAGATTGGATTGTCATTGGAGTGTACCTCATTGACTTGACTGTTGGTTGCACTAGTGGATGACAAGTTGGCCATGAAAGCAACAGCAGCATTGGGACCTTCATCCACGTCAGAGTCATATGCATCCTCATGATTGGCTTGAAACATGTTTGTTGTAGTCAGTGCCTGAGGTTGATCATAAGGTGCGGTGCATTCCACATCAGCGAGGAATGCTTCAGCTTCAGCATCTAACACATCTCCTTTCTCTTTAGCTTCCATCAGTAAAGCTTTATCTTTGAAGTACTGAGAGTCCATCTTTCTCTTGGGTTCTTTACACTGCCTAGCAACATGTCCTTCTCCTCTGCAGTTGTAACATATCACCTTCTTGCCTCGAGCACCTGTATTACCAACATTACCTGGAGCCTTCCTCTGAACTGGTTCAGTAACAATGTGACCATCATGCACCGTAGCATGAGTCCTTGAGTTGGAGGAAGTCCGGAGCTGGTTGTTGGTGGGTGGAAACTGCTTTTGGAAACCACTTAAGAGATTAGCAATCTGAGTCATAGTGTCCATCAAAGTATCATTCGGAGACTGAGCAGTAGGTTAAGGACTAGGAGTTAAGGGTGATGAAAGAGCAGGTGCAGATATGGTGTGAGCAACATAGGCCAGTGGATCAACAATACTTGTAGACTGCTCCTGTTTCTTGAGAGTCTTTTTGGCATGAGGCTCATAGGCTTTGAGATGAGTATAGATCTGAACATAAGGTGTGGTTGAGATATCCATGTTCTGTTTGACATTAGTCACATACTTACCCCAATAGGCCGGAAGGTTGTTGACAAACTTGGTGTTCATCTGATGAGTTGGAATGTTGAGCTGAGTAATCTTCATGTCATTCACAAGCTTGTGGAAACGCACAAAGTAGTCATGAATGGACTCGTTTCCAATAGCACGAAAGCGTTCGTACTCATCAAACAGATCTTCCTTCCTTTGTTGAATAGTCCTACCTGATCCTTGCATGAGCATCTCCACATTATCCCAAATCTCCTTTGCAGTGCTTGTTTGATTGAGGTTGTTGAAGATGTGTCTGGGAAGACCTTGACTAAGAATGATTTCAGCTTGAGTATCAGCCATCTCAAGTTTGTTTTCCTCTTCACTGAATTCAGAATCAAGTTTCTTCCTCGGTGCAGGCACAGCAGCAGACTCAGTAGGTGGAGGATCAGTGATCATAGGGTGAGGTGTAGGGCCATTCTGGATAGATTTCCATATCTGCTTGCCATTGGGTTTGCCTCGAATGTACCTGTGTATACGAATCTTCCAAGAATCGTAGTCACTTTCAACCAACATAGGTGGACGAGTATCGGTACCTGCAGCATTTGTTTCTTCATTGGATGCCATTGAATAAGTTTGTTTAGTAATGATCTGATCGTAAGTGATTGATGACTTGGTGTGAGGTTTGTGATTTTCGGGTAATTTTTAAACAGTAAAATGCAGTTTTGAGGGCCTAAATGACTCCGAATGGCCAAAAAATGACAGGGCTCTCGCTCAAAGAGGAAGAGTCTTGACCGTTGGGCCGTTTTCGAGCTGGTATAAAAATTTCGGAACAATCCGACACAATTTTTTTTTTCTTGTTCGGTCGTCCGCTAGTTCGATCAACTTAGTTCGAACCTCTAGATCGATCGCTTGATCGAACCACTCGATCGATCGTCTAGTTCGATGATTTCGTTCGATCGCTTGTTCGATCCCTTCGTTCGAACCCCTCGTTCGATCCCTTCGTTCGATCACTTGTTCGATCGTCCTTGTTTTCCACTCGTTCGATCGTCCTTGTTTTCCACTCGTTCGATCGTCCTTGTTTTCCACTCGTTCGATCGTCCTTGTTTTCCACTCGTTCGATCGTCACTCGTTCGATCGTTCTTGTTTTCCACTCGTTCGATCGTCCTTGTTTTTCACTCGTTCGATCAAAAAGGATTCCACTCGTTCGATCAAAAAGAATTCCACTCGTTCGATCAATCTTGTTCGAATGCTTCGTTCGATCAACTTGTTTTCCACTCGTTCGATCGAAACAGCTAGAACTCGTTCGATCCCTCTATATTTCCACTCGTTCGAACCTTGCTAGATTTCCCACTCGTTCGATCAATCTTGAATTCCACTCGTTCGATCAATCTTGAATTCCACTCGTTCGATCGAAACAGCTAGAACTCGTTCGATCGCTACGTCTTTTTTTAACACTTTTCGAACCAAAACAACAAGAACAAAGGAAAAAATACTAGATCGTTGATTGCTAACAAGATGGTTTGATTGATATTAGATTAAACATAAACCATCTTTGAATCAAGAATCAAAACAAACAAATAATCATAAACCCCTTTTTTTCGAAATCAATAGAAAAAAACAAAACCACTCAATACATCAATCTGTGTAGGCTCTTGATTACCAATTGTAGTATCCTAGTACATTTCATGGATGAAATTACAAGATCAATAAAAGAAAGATTAAACATTAAAGAACTTTTGATTAAAAGAAAAACAAAGAGTTGCTACAAACCCTTAAGATGAAAAATGATAATGAAGTAGCTAACCTAATTTTGACTAAACTAGGTGTATTTATACTAACTAGGATTTGCCTTTGAGGGCTTTCTTTTTGGGCTTTTTACATCTTGGCCCGTATACATAATAAACATTAATTAACATTGACTTTCGAGCTAGACTTTTGTCTTGTATCTTCGAGTGACCGAAGCTTCTTTGTTTAGGACCATTTATGTGATCCTAACAAGTGTTAAATTTGTAAGTGTTGTTATTTTTTCGTATTTGCACATTGAATGTCTTGTTTATCATTATTTCAGTAATTGTGAATGCGGGTTTCTTTTAATTTAACCAAGTGTTACAGTTATAATAAATGTTTGCTACCATATTAAACAAAAAATACTAATCCTCATGTTTGCCAATTACATTTTTGTGTGTTAATAATAATTTAACCGTATTTAATATTAAAACCAGTGTACGCATGTGATAAACTTACAAAATGGAATAACAACGAATCCTTATTAAACACATATAGTAAAAATAGTTTTTTTCGGATATTCTTACTTAAACTCATAAAGAGGAAAACATGAGATGTTCGTATACGTACAACATCGTCTATTTATTTGTATACACAATAATTCGTGCTTTCATTTTGATATTAATAATCTTGTGCATATGTATGTTGTATTTTAAAACAACAGATATGTTGTACTGTATTTTTAAAATATAGTGTAGGGGTACAAAGTCTAAGAGGTTATTTGTTTATTTTTTGAAGTTATTAAAAAACATGAAAACTTATAAATTTACACTTAACTCCATATTATTTATTTAAAATTAATCACTAAAGTTTTATTAATTATCTCCTTTTTTTTAGTTTTTGTTTTCACAAATTTGACATATATATTTTTATGTGTTTTTTTCTCCACCAAATTCTTCCACCAAAATTTTCAATATTGACCAAATGAGATTCAATTTTGACTTTTTTAACCAATCAGATCGTAAGGTTTTGCCTACGTGTCAAAATCAAGCATTCTGATTAGTCCAAATTTTTTTTCTATAAAATCAAATCTAATAAAAAAAACTCTGAAATTTTTTTATTATATAAAAGTCTAAAAGATTATGCTACGGTTAAACTGGAACCTTTTAAAAAGAATTTAACAGATTTTAATTAGACGACAATTACTAAGAAGTGAATATATCAGACGATTTTGACTTGTGACTCTAAAACTTAGGGTCTGTTTGGTTTGTATACGGTTTTAGGATTTGAATTTAGATTTGGATTTAAATTTTGGTTATGATTTGATTTAGTCAGGATAGAGAAAATATTATAAATTATTATTTTATAAAGAATTTAATATTAAATTAATATATTTAACAAACACTTTTACTTTGACTCTTGTCTTTATAGCATAAAAACAAAATAAAAATTTGACTTTATTACATGAGGTAAAAAAAGGTAAACCTGACCTTCCCCTAGGATTTCTAAAACAACCAAGTAAAAAAAACCCCCCCATTTTGGCTTAAGAGCGTGGACTATTGCATTTAAAACATGCGGATTTAAAACAAACATGACTTTCTTCTTTGAGCTCAATCCATTCAATCAAAAACCCCACACCCAACGGCTCCTTAGAACCAAAAGAACTATCTTTTACTGTACTTTTGTTATTTAAGATCACTCATTTTAGGCCATGGAGCTCCGAAAGTGTAAGAGAACTATTTGGAATGAAATAATGATTATTTTCTTCGCATACAAGCCCAGACATCAGGCCCAAGACTTACATGTTTTTGCTTGTAAGTTGTAACTTGTAATGCATAAAAAATCCTACTCCCTCAATATCAAAATATTCTATTTGACTTTTCTAAGCTTTTTTCTTTCGACTTTGATTTTAAATGTTTTTGTTTATCTTATATGATATTTGATGTTTAATATACGAATAAATTGGTTAATGTATTTTCATTGTTATAATTTTCATCAAGTGTTATATAATACAAACAAAAATATTTAAGGTAAAAGTTGAGAAAGAAAATTTTAAAAATCAATAAGAAACTATTAATTTGAGACGGATGACATATTATTGATCGCGTGGAGACTTTAATTTAAGTGTTGACCTTCGTTTAAGTTCTAATTTATATTGGGTTGTTTTTTTTCTGTTTTTAATATTTTATTTTCCTGTGCGTTTGTTTATTCTTCGTTTTCTTTTTTCTCTTCTCTATTTTTCTTGGCTTTGTCTATTCTTGTGAATTTTGTAAAGTTTTGTTTATCGTTATGCATATTTTCGCTTCTTATGTGTACCTGTGTGCTAATATACCGAGGCAGGCAAATGTTTATTTGAATGTTTTACAAAACTCTTACAATATTATGTAAAACAACCAACAATAAATAATAGAATAAGCATTAATCATGGTTCTAAAAGGCGCGCGTTTTTTATTGCGGAGACCATCAGCGCAAGGCAGTGGCACTCTACGTTACGAAACTCAGACTAAAGCCGTCGTCTCTAGGGCTTTCTTTTTGTTTGTGATAGTGTACAATAAAGCGCGATTAAGGGCGTGATAAAGCGCGTTTTATGTATAGCGCCTTTTTTTGAAAGCTTTTAAAAGTTATCATGGATTTGAGCTTATTTACAAGTATTTATGAATTTAGGTTTGTTTGGGAATTCGGGCTTGTAACTCCATAACTCAATTTTAAGACTAGTAGCTAACTATATTGGACCACTCCTATAATCATTTTTTGCCGCCTTGTGTCTGCCTTTAAAAAAACGCTATGCAGCTAGCACTTTATGCCTAAGTTGAGCTTGGCTATGCCGCCACGCTACGCCTCATGCTATTTATAACATTGACTTTACGCATAAAATCATAGGTAAAAGCTGCTTGGTTATATTGTAGTTTTTTTTCTTCCGAAGCTCTGCCGAATTAGGTATTAATTTACTTTATTATACATTACTATATGAGAATGGTTATTTTAGTTTACACCTTTAATATATTAGAACATTGATTGTGTTAGGAGGGGTATGGTAACGCAATGTATGCGTCACATTTATGTGGACACGAAATTGGCTCCACTAAACCGGTGGCTGGCGCGAAATGCAAAAACAAAAATCCGCGCCACTATAGTGGCATGGAAGTGTAGCTGAAAAAGGAAAAAAAAGTCATATTGAATTTTTTTAATTAAATTTAATCATTATAAACATTATACCATAAACATATAATACCTCACTTTAATCAATTTTTACACAACATTCTCTATCAAAAAGCATACACTTTGTCATCAAACATAAGTGATTAATCCTATTCTGATATGTCCGATAACGATGATCAAAGTAATATCGAGATGATTTTGAAAGCTCTTGAGTATGATCAATCGTTGCGAACGAAGTTTTGGACGGTTGCTAAAGTTCCAAAACAATCAACAATGTTAGGCACATTACTGACTAAAGTAGCTGGCAAGTCTGTGTCTATCTCTGAGGCATCAATTAGAAGTGATTTACTTTTTGATGATGCTGATGGGAAAGGACTCATTTAACTAATCGGCTATATTTAATGCTATAACATGCTAATGGGGTTGAGGGGGATTTAACAGTGTTAACATTTAATAAAGCTTTGTATTCACCCCAATGGGAGGTGTTTATTTCAAACAATGAATCATGTTTAGATCAAAAAAGACCTATTGGATCAAAGTCCTACTAACATTGCAATGCTGTCATCTGCCTTAACATCTAATACAAAAGTTTAATTTTTCTACATTAATTTTTGATGGTATGCTTAGGACATCTAGATGCTAAGAAAATGTTTGTAATTGTACCCACGTTTTATTCTTATATTTTGTAGATTAAAACAACTTTGCTAATGTGTCTGTAGCTTTAGATCATTTTTTTTCTGTAAAATACTTTAAATAGTAAAGTTTTTTCCTTTTATGGTTAAGAAGGGTAAGCATTTCTCAGGGAAAGTCACCCCTTTTTTTTTGTACTATGGTTGGTAACAACCAACTCAGGATGGGATGCTCCTTCACGATAAGACCATAGTGAAGCACAACCTACACCCTCTCTTGCTCCCACTAGTGAAGTACCTAATGAGCCACAAATTGATTCTTCTCCTGCTCAAACTAGTGAAAAGGTACTATTGGAGCATTAGACTAACATATTCCCAGACCTTCACCCACTCCTATTATTCCTGATTCTATTCCAGAAACTTCTGGTGGGAATCTTGGAGGTCATTCATCCAGTGATAAATCCCTTTCAGGGAATGAGGGTGACATGACTCTCCAACGTGTCTATGATCTTTGTCTCTCTTTATGTGCACAGGTTTCAGATCAAGCCAAGGAAATATAGCTCTTGAAGGCTCAGATCACAAAGCTCAAGAAACAAGCTAAACTGTCATCAACACCATTAGGGCATGGCTTTAAATTGTTGCTCATTGTTAGCAAAGATTCCCAAGAAGAGCTTCTCAAAAAACATTGGGTGGCACAAAGAGATTTGTATCAAAAACAAGGGAGGAAGGTTGTAAAAGGTGAATATCAGTTCAAAGAGATCTCTGTTGATACAATTCCTAAAGATTCAGTTGATCATATGGAATAGACGACATGCTCTGGTTGAGGGAGTGGACAAGGGAAATGGTGGATTGAAGACAGGAGATTGATGAGATTAGACTTAGTACTGAATATGTAGTTAGTACTGACAAGGAGGTAGTTAGTACCGACAAGGAGAAAGTTAGTACTGACAAGGAGAAAGTTAGTACTGACAGACCAATAGTTAGTACTGACGGATCCAAAGTTAGTACTGACAGGCAAATTGAAGGTACTGATGAAACAATTGAAGGTACTGAAGAGCACATTGAAGGTACTGAAGAGCACATTGAAGGTACTGAAGAGCAAGTTGAAAGTACTGATGGGCAAAGAAAAGGTACTGAAGATCATACTGAAGAAGAAATTGCTGCTCAAGCCACTCAAACACCTACTCAAACACATACTTCTACAATTTTGGAGATGATGAACAAATAGCTAAGGTTCTTCTCAACATGAGTCAAGCCATAAAAGCTGTTTCTTTGAGATAGAAAAGGAGAAAGGTGTAGAGTGAAGGATATTGATGAAGCTGACAAACCTAGAACCTTACCTCTACAAAGATCACTTTGACACTAAAGCCTCTTCCAAAGATTGATCAAAGACAAAGGAAAGAGAAAATGAGAGGAGGATGAATTGAAAGTAAATCTGGATGGTATTCCTCAAGCTGAGAGAGTTTTAAGCAGCTTAAAAGTGATGGAAGAGTTGGCCTAGAAAAAATACAAGAAGAGTGGGAAGGTGAAGAGGAAAGAAAAAAGAATCAGCTGAAGGAAAAAGATGCAATGAAGCTCTTATAAGAAACTTTGATGATATAAAGGGCAAGATTGTGGCAGAAGACTTCTTGCTGAAAAAAGCTTCAAGAGCAAGAAAGAGAGCAATTTACAATAGAAGAAAGAGCAAAGTTCCTTCATGATACAATTGCTGCTCAAAGAAAATTTCTTGCTCAACAAAGATCAGAAGCATCAGGAACAAACTCCAATCCAAGAATCAATCAGAAAATCAAATGTTGACCTTACTTATTAAGCATGTAGGAAACTTCATAGCATGCTGAATTGGAAAATCAAGAAGTTTGAGGAAGTACAAGCTTTTGTATGAGGAAGATTATGAGGTATGATGAGATTTCATCTCTATTGGGTTGCTGAGATGAAAGATTGATCAAAGGATATGAATGAGAAAGGAGTTGAATTTATCTAAAGTGAAGGATCAGGAAGAAAGTAAAGAAGAGTTCTTGGAAGGAATTCAGGAGGAAAGTAAAGAAGAAGATAAGTACTAAAAAGAGAAAATTGTACTTGGTAAGTAGATGAAGTCAAGGAAAGATGATATATTCAAACACTTCTGATGATGATGTGACAAAGAGATTGATGAGTGAGATGTCATTTAACAATAGCTTCGGATGAAGAAAAAGAATGTGGTTTATGTGATATTGACAGAATATTACCCTATCAAAGAATGGTAAGCATGAGTGTCTTTGGAACTAAACCACAGACCTGATCAAGTGAACACTTGAGAGTATTAATCAAAATGTGGTGTTAGAAGCAATGGACATAAGAGATATTTTAGCACTTTGATGTGAGTATTGTCCATATTTGATAGAGAAGTTTTGAATGCTGTGTTATCATCTGGTAATGGGAAGATTCAAGATGAGTTACATAAAGGTTTTGACAGAGTAATTTGGGAAGATCGAAGGTTATTTCAATCGGATGATGAAAATGATTTTTGGAATGCACAGCAGGATTGGAATATTGTGAGTTGGAAGCTACATGGTTCTTCAGGAGTACATACCTTAGTGACTGAGAAAGGATTAGTCATTCATATGCTGGTAGAAAAGAAGTATCCTTTGAGAAAGGAAGTACTGATGCAAATGCTGAAATTGAAGTTAGACGCTCTAAAGTTGACAGTACTATGGATTAGATTTGATTCAGGTTTATCCAAGAGGATACTTGAGAGTTAGAAACTGAAGGATAGAGTTGTGGAATTGAGAATGGTTTGAGTGTTGGTCTAACACCACAAAAACAAAAATGGTCATCAGTTCACCATGCTTATCAGGCATATGAACTGGACTAGTCCATAAGCAAACGGTTGTGTAAAGACTTCTCAAATACAGTTTTGTTGACAGTTTACCAAAATTTATAGGGTTCTCAACTCACCTTGCTTCATGGTTAAGAGTTGGCTAGTCCATGATCAAACAGTTCTTGGTAAAGACTAATCAAATCTGTTGATAGCTGATAGTTTGCTAAAAACTATATGGTTTATCAATGCACCATGTTATGGCAATGAAGCATTGGCTAGTCCAAAAGCAAACGGTTTTTGGTAAAGACAAATCAATTCCGTTGATGGTTGACAGTTTACCAAAAACTGTATGGTTATTAACTCACCAGGTTTTTAAAATAAAGAGTTAACTTATCCCAGAGCAAACGGTACTGGTAAAGGAACTTCAAATGCCTAGTTTAATGGCTGGTAGTTTGCCAAAAAATACATAGCCAACTTAGTTGGGATTGTTGCTGAAAAGATGTTGCTGTGTTGCGAGAAGAATAAGTTGATGCTGAAGAAGGATCACAGTTAAAAGCCTCGCGGATTCTGATCCCTGTTGTGTATTTGTATTTGTTTGTATTTATTGATATATATTAAGGGGTGAGAAGAAGCGAGTCATATATATATATTTTTTTTGATTTTTGAAATATTTAACAAAAATGAAACTTTCGAGGACGAAAGGATCTTCAAACCAAATCAGCAAACGTAAACGGAATCTTTAACACAAGTCCCCGGCAACGGCGCCAAAAACTGATAGTAGTTTTACATACATTAAAATAAAATACTATAATAATATTCCAAAGAGCAATTAAGAAAATTACCAAGTTACCCTTAGTAAAATTCACTCTCAAAAAAAAAATATATATAATATAATATATAATACGTATATTAAACCGGGTAAGAATGATCACCCGGGTCGTTTCCCCAACAACTAGTGCAATTGAAACCTCGTTTAAGTTTGAATTATGATTTGAATGAAAACAAAGATATTTTGATGATCTATAAGTACCAAATAAAAGGTAAACAGGAAACAAAAAATTAAGCACTTAAAAAGGTAAACAGGAAACAAAAACAAAGATATTATGATTTGAATGAAAACAAACAATTAAGCACTTAAAAAGGTAAACAGGAAACAAAAAAAACACGTCAAATTAACAAGTAAATTAAAATTAAGTCCTAAAAATGCAAATTAAATTCCTAAACCTAAATTAAGATAAAGAAATTTTTAAAAAGAAAAAGAAAATATTTTTTGATTATTTTTGAATTTTTTTATTAATTAAAAACTATTTAAATCTAATTAAATCCTAAAAAAATAGAAAATAATTGAAATTATATTTTTCCTAGATAAAACAAAGTAAAAGAAAATTTTAGAAAAAGGAATCACTATTTTTCACTTTTTAGATTTTAAGATATGAATTTTCTAAAATTTAAACTAACTAAAAGCTTAAAAATTATAAAACTATTAAAAATATAAGCCTAAAAAATTTTATAAAAATTTAACTAGAAAAAGATGAGAAATTTTATAAAAATAACAACCCTAATTTTTACTTTTTAATTAAATTTTAATTAAACTAATTAAAAACCTAAACCTAATTTATTATTTAAAATTAAAAACTAACTAAAAACTTAACTAAGGACTAACTATGCAAGGACTAACTATGAAAAGCTTAAAGGACTAACAGTGCAAACAAACAAACTAATGAAGGACTAACTGAGCAAACAACTAAATTTAAAAGTTTCAAAACCAACCCATGAGGCCCAACCCGATTACAAGCTAGGTCCAATTAAGCCAAAAATAAGTTGAGTCTTATAAAGTGCTTATTATTAAAAACATATAAACGCAAAGTTGAAGATTAAGCCGGTGTGAATAACTTTAATA
The DNA here is from genome assembly GCA_026074375.1 of Tanacetum coccineum. Taxonomy (NCBI): domain Eukaryota; kingdom Viridiplantae; phylum Streptophyta; class Magnoliopsida; order Asterales; family Asteraceae; genus Tanacetum; species Tanacetum coccineum. Next base: position 24,995 of record BQNB010027449.1, on the reverse strand, counting down.
AAAGGAATTTGAGCTGAAAACCACAAATAAGCTCAAAAAGAGCTTATTAATAAGCTGCTATCAGTAAGAGGGGGTTTCCCTTTGGTTTGACTTAAAAGCTGTAAAAACTCAATTAAGCTCTTTTCAACCAAAAGAAGTTCTGAATAGCTAATGACTTGCTTAAACTAATTATGAAAAGAAATCTAGGCTAGAAACTCTGAAAGGCAATTGAAATTGACAAGAAAGGCAGCAAACTCAGGAATTAGATTAGAGCTCAAAAATTAATTATAGCTAAAAGACTCAATTAAGCCAAATTTAGAATTAAGCTCTTGAAACTCTTTACTAGATATAAGCTGGTTAACTAAATTCATAAAAAACTAATATAAGCGTAGGAATCAAAATTAAAAATTCCTAATCTTACACTTACTGATTTTGGTCTTTTTGAGATTATGTGATTTTAAAGCAAATTAAAACTAGCAAAATAAGCGGGAAATGGAAATTCAGCCCTTTTTCTATATTAAGTGGAACTACTCAGTTTCTATTGAATTTTAAAGACTAAAACCTATGTTTAACCTAACTAAAAATGGATACAAAAGTGATGACAGGCCACTGATTAAGTCTGGCTGATACACTTTTGCACAAGCCACAAACCAAATGTACAGGTTACCTAAAGGGTAAACTTGCACAAGAACTCTTATTATGAGTGTGTGTAAACACAAATCAAGAGATAACTCAAGCCTGAGTGGCTTGGTTCAAGTTTTCATAAACAAAAACTAAGAGAGAAAAGTCCCCTGGTGCTGGTATTATGAAAATAAGCTCAAACTTTTGAGATTTTGAAAACTAACTTTTAAAAACTATTGTACTAATGTTTAAAAAATGATTTTAAAGCTGACCCAAGCAAAATCCACAACTTAACTTGACTTTTGATGGTTAAACTCAGCTTATGACTAACACCCCTTAAGATTCATGTCAGTTTTGAAAAAAGCTTTTAGATCAAATCTACTTATTAAATTCTTGACATCAATTATAAAACAGCTTTTAACTAGCCGTATTAACATAAACTAATAACTGATTAGCTAGACATTTAAAGGTCTAAGATTATTGCTGACTAGGTATTTTTGGGTTTTTTAAGGTTTTTATGACAGAATGAAAAACATTAGATTTAATATTAGCTAACTAAAATCAGATGATTAAACTAGTCTAATAATCAATATTAAAGAGAAATAAGCACAAATAAGCTACTACTTTAAGCAATTAAGCAGATCTAAGTTATTAAAGGCATAATGAGATAATTATTTAAGCTAAGATTTTAAGGCAAATTTAAAAGGAGAAAAGAAACTTACTTAATCTCTAGCTAAAACAAGAGGACCAATAAGGGCAGTACAAAGCTCTCCTAGCTTATAAATAAGCTAGGAGTTAAGTCCTTGGAGATCCTTCCTTTTTAGATCTCCCTTCCAAAAGCTACAATCCATTAAGTCCAAGGTAAATAGGTATTTTAAAGCTGGTTTTAAGAGTAAAAGTATGATTAAGGTAGGTTAAGCTCTATCATGAGCTTATAGCTCTGAGGCTGTTGAGCTTAAATGAGCTTATTGAGAAGACTTGTAGCTTTATGAGAGTAAGAGATTAAGTACATTTAAAAAGCAAACACTGAATTTATTTATACTATAAAGCTTTAATTACATTATATAAAAGAGATTACAACTGATTTAAATAAAGTGAATTACCAATAAGCAAAATTCTTAAGCTACTCCTAGGTGAAAAAAAATAATGCTAGAAAAGAAGATATGTTTGGTGTGTGAGCTGGAGGTCCTATTTATAGAATATTGTGAGCTTCTAGGCCCTTGAGTCTCTGCACGCTCCTCTTAATCTCATCCCTTCAATCTCTCCAATCATTGGATCTACATTTTGAGCCGTTGGATCACTAAATGACCTCATACGGATTGCCAAGCTGGCAATCCGTTTGAGGCTCATTTGTGCTTGTTGTGTGAGTGTGTTTAGTGCAAAACCCAACATCATTGTGCCTTCAGCTATTCTTACTCTGACGTGGTTGATCATGAGAGTGAGATATTAAGAGCTGTGTTAGACTGATTGAGCCTGCCTTTTCATTGTTGACCTCTTGAACTAGACACCCGTTCCCTTTATTTCAATTTGCCCCTTGATTTGACAGCTTGGTAAAAGGAGGAAGAAGGTGAATAGTGTTCGCGCCCTTTTTACTAACTGAAAAAGGTAATTTAGTTTAAACTTTGGAAATATTGCAAAACCAGCCCCTTTCTTTTGTTTTCTCAATTGTAGTGTAAAAAGAACTTCTAATTGGAGGATCAGCCCCTGTGGTTCTAGAAAGAATAAGGCTAGGTATTTGGGTTATAGGGTTTGGGCTTGGATTTTTTTTTATGGGTGTTTGGGGCTTTTAAGGTATCCGGGTAAGGGTTTTTAGGGTTTAAAGGCCATAAGGTTTAGGACCAATTTGTGGATTTTTAAGGAAAGTTTAGGTACTGAATTGATATTTTGAGGTTGTCTTTTGTGTTTTGACTTTTGTTGACATGGTTTGACTTTCCTTTGACTGTTTGACTGAGGATTACTTTTTTTCTTGGCTTAGCTCCGGCTGTTGTACACTCTTCCGTTCTCGTGTCCGTGCTTGCCGTTTTTGACGTTGTTTGTATTTGATATATCACGTTACTACACACACAAAACACAAACATGCATATTGTTGCCATTTTGGTTGTTTTGGGTTTAATTGGGCTATTTTAAGCATAAATGGATATGTGTATTTTACACTTATCATAAACTTGTTACTCCTTAGCTCTAGTGGTGGAGATGTGTATCATTGCCAAGCCTATGATAGATATTGTCACGAAAAGAGCAATTGGCGAATTAGTTCATGTTACCCAAATGATTAGATTGAGTGATTTGAGTATTATCATCTTATTAATTTGTGAGGTAATTTGGTGGGTGGTACTTTGTTATAGTTCGAATAAATGCTTAAACGGAAAAATCCCTAGGGATACATTTTCATAAAGTTCTAAATGCTACTTGAGGACAAGTAGGATTCAAGTAGGGGATATTTGATGACATCAAATAACATCTATTTTATAGCATCATTTATCCCATGTAATTAACCCATTTTGTATAATTATTGCAAAGAATTGTTACTTAATCATTTATATTTGAGAATTGCAGTAATTATAGAGTACTTGGTGAATGTTAACTAAAAGGCACACATTCTGGAGCTTAAACGAAGATATTTTGAAGATTACTGTTCTGACAACCAATACGCCGTATCCATTAAGGAAGATACAGCGTATCTGTTCCTAAACTCACCAAGGAAACAAGATCCAATACGCCATATCCAGGAAAGGCAATACGCCGTATTCAAGCTATATGGGAATAAAATACTCTAGAAGAAATCAAATGTGGTCCCTACTCCAAGAAACCTCCAATACGCCGTATCCAAGATATTGGATACGCGCTTATCGAACTGGACTGCAGACCTATAAATAGAAAACACTCAAAATCGAGTTTTAGGTGTTGGTAAATCATATCTCGATTCTTAATCCATAAAAGTTGATTTTTCAAACGAGAAAAAGAGCATGAGAGAGGTCGAGCTACGCGATTCATTTCCTAGGAGGAAATGTTGTATATTTCTATATAAATCTTGTAATCATTCAGTTTATGGTTATCATTCAGTTTTTGGTATCATTCGTTAAATCGGTTAGTTTACCTTGGCTAAGTATTACTCTTGAATTAATTATGAAGTTTGAAGGCTAATACCTTCGGGTATTAGCCATTTTATGTTGTCTAATGTTTGGTTTTGTTTATATCGATTTCTTAATTTATTGTTGAGTTGCTTGTTTATGTTTACTAATTCATACTTGTTTACGTGCTTTTGTATGCGACCTATCATTCAACTAGATCTAGTGATACAGACCAAGTAATCTAGAGTCTACGATAGCTCTCCATATAGTGATTAACAATTTCTTGCCTATAGATCAAAATTTAACGACCTCTATCTTCACCTTTAGATTGTGAGCTTAGTTGGCCATAAGGTGACCTTGGTATAAACGAGTACGTTTTATCAAATTGGTAAAGACTTGGTTAGTGGACTACTAGTGTATGAATTGCCATTAAGCAGTAAGTGGGTAAAGTCTCTATTAGCTAGGGTTTAACAAGATCACCATTGCCTTAATCCCTAAGATAGATTATAATCAGTAGATAAGGATGCTTTATACGGATGCATTTAAATGTGACAAGATTCTACATGTCTAGGTCTTAGGAAGAAGTTACGCTTAAGTCTTAAGAATGATATGCCGCTTCGAGATAAGTAATCATTGCACTAATAAACAAACCAACGTTCTGATTGGATTAATAATGGTTAATACAGTTTTCTTATATTTGGATTGACCGCTCTTTTATCTTCTGTTAATTTGCTTGCGTATGTTTTAGTGTCTTGAATTGGTTTTAGTCACCAACACACCTGTGAAGTCTCTCCGACTGCAAACCCCTGTCTTATTAGCTTTATGGAATTAACATTGGTTTAGCATTGGTTTACCATAGTTAGACTAACTTACATTAGGAACAACCAATATATTATAAATTGAAAGTGTTCCTCGCTCCAAGTGTTCGACACCCTACTTACCACGAAACTCTCATCGATCGGGTACACTGCCCGTTAAAGTATTATTTTTGGTTAAGTCGGCAAAATATAAATTTAAAACTTGAATCATAATTTAACAACCTACACGACAGCACATCAGTTGCATTTACAACCGCACTCTCATCTTTGGATTAAGAGATGAACTCCAATACATGTTTTCTTACATTGAACACATGCTCTCACAACCTCCCATTCCAAACACTCCACCACCATCAATCTCTCCAAACTAAACATACTTTATGTTTAGTTACTCATGTTTCAAATAATTTTCAACCAAACCTTTTGCAAGCAAGTCCTATGGAATTCTAGGAATATTAGGACCTTTGTAGTTTAATTTTATGTATGTTGTATTAATATGCTTCAAGCATATTACTTAAAATTTGATGTATGCATGATTGTGTTTTATGCACAATTTTTATGTTTAATGAATGATCTTTAGTATTATGTTTTTAAATATGCACTTGCTTGTTAGCTTATACAAATAACATGACACTTGTTAAACATTATCAACATATTTTCATATTTTTCCTTTCTTTGCTATATGTTAGAAACATTGGTGTTGTTCTTCTAACTTGTTTTTGTAGCAAAGTTACCATAGCTTGATTCCTTGGTGCCCTCGAACGAGGGGGAGCACACATCAAGGGGGAGCATTATTCTGTCGACTTAACGCGTAATCTTCGACGAAGCCTTTTTGATTCAACAAAAAGGGAGAGAAATGAAAATAAAACTCACTAAATACTTATTTAAAAATAATTTTACATTTAATGAGTTTAAATTTTGTAATCATCAAAAAGGGGGAGATTGTTGATAGAAATAATACCTAAAAACGTTATTAATATTTTTCGATCTTTCTACCTTTTGATAATCACAAAATGTAAAAACGTTCAATGTAAAATTAAAACGTAAACAAGTAATTAGTAGTAAATTTTTATTTCGAAAATTAAATCAATTAAATGTATGAATAAATAAATGCTTAATGCATTTTATGATCAAAGAAATTTTTATTCAACCTCACATTTTTTTACAAAATGTTACAAATATTTTTATAACTTTTATAAAATATTTTTGTATTTAAAAGAAATGTTTTATTCAAAATAAATATTTTGAATTCAAATTTTCTACCCAAAAACGGCTAGAAATGTTCCAGAAAACACCTCCCCTGGAAAAGACAAAAAAGGGAGCGTCCTAGCCTGGGTGGTCCCCTTAATTATAGGGGCGGTCCCCTTAATTTTAAGGGGGCCGACATAGGAGCTATGGGGGCCGGCCAAGCCAAAACGCTCCCAGCTTTGCCTATGAATATTGGACTGTTCCCCACTGATTTTCTCACCTTTTGCACTCATTCTTTTCTGTCTAAAATCAGTTTATACATCACCTACAATCCTTTGATCATTTAATCTTAAGCATTTGTTTCCAAGTGATTCAAGCTTATTCCTCCAAGTGCAAGAGAAGAACTCTCGTTATCATCAAGATACGAAGTTATGTAGTTTAGTTAGTGCATTCGTGACATGTCTTACATTCACAATGTATAGATCGAGTCCATGTATTCCAAACTTATGTAATAGTTAGATCGTGGTGATCATGGTGTGTATAGTTGGATCGTGGTGATCGTCAAGAGTTTAGATAGATCGGGGTGATCTTGTTAGTGTCTAGGTGAAGTGAAGTGAAGTTGTGAAGTGAAGTGAAGTGAAGTTGTGAAATGAAGTGAAGTTGTGAAGTGTAGTGAAGTAGTGCGGTTAGTATTTTAGTCCTCAAAATACAAAAGTTGTGATAGATTGGTTCTAGCTAGGATTAGAACTTGACATTTGGCTTAGTGTCGAAAATCGGTGTAAGCTTAGTTGTGTTTGGTTTTCTCCGCCTAAAGGGAGCTTGTTGACTAGTGAAGTAACTCTCGAGTTGGGTACTCGGGGAGTGGAGTAGGGCGAAGAGGTGCTTCGTCACCGAACCAATATAAATCATCGCGTCTGGTTTGCACTTTCTTTTACCTTTTGCTTTACATCTTTATTTACCTTATCGCCTTACATTTATATTTGCATTAGATCTATATGTATGTTGATTTTTGCTTATATTGTTTGGATGATGATTGTGTCATAGATAGAAGTTAACATTATGATTGTGTTTATATTGATATAACATGTTTTAATGAATATAGATGTATTATTCACACTTCTCATATTACGTTCAACTTGATTGATAATTTGATACAAAACGTATTCAACCCCCTCTACGATTTCCACATAAGAGATGAATATTAAGTTTATTATTAAATCCATGTTTTGATTTTTAATTAGAACCAAAATAAATCGTGAGTACACCTAAAAGCTAGTGGGAGTATTATATTTGTTTTCCTTAAATTACATATGTTGTATAACATATGGAAAGAAACATCCCATCTAAGCTAAATGTTAATTCCTTAGCTTGGAATGAAGCTTCATCTGAAAGAATTAGAAAATTAAACATACAACCTTAGAATATATGTTTATTAGAATAAACATATGCGGTTAAATCCAACATAACAGGATATATCTCACTAGATGAGAGTTGACATGTATTTAAACCCAAGGTCCAACTGAGGGATTCATCATGTAAATCATATTGTATATGGGGCTAATTGTAACACTTGTATAAGTAAAAGGCGAGTTGACAACAACGATATCTAAGAGAAAATAATTTAGATGATTGTTAGTATAAACTGTTAGGCCCATTTAGTACCTAATGATCTTTCACTTGGATTTGAATACCAAATATCCTAAGTGTTAGATAACCTTTAACAATTCAAGGTCACTGAGTGAACAGTCACTCAGTGAGTTATTCAAGTGTTCAACCTGAGTCTACAAGAAAGACTCAACCATTCAGTGAGGTGGTTTTCAGTGAATGAAGCCTGAGCCAAAAAAGAAGGTGATAGGTTTAGTGAGTTGTGGCAATAGACTCACTGAACCCCATACGATCTCCAACAACTAGAAGACCCTAAAGACAAGAGCCTGAAGAATAGGCGAGATAGTTTGAAACAGATAAGTAGTCCAAGCTATTATCTACCTTGTAACATAGAGTGCTAAGAAACAGCAGTTAGTAGCTATGTCTTCAGCTGAGGCTAAATATGTTGCTACTGCTGGGTGTTGTGCAAACATTCTATGGATGAAAAGTCAACTAAGTGACTATGATATCCATTACAAGATGGTGCCCATATTTTGTGACAACACTAGTGCCATTACAATATCCAACAATCTAATTCTTCACTAACGAACCAAGCATATTGATATAAGATATCATTTCATCAGGGACCATATCCTTAAGGGAGACATTGAATTACTCATCATCAGTATGGTGTAAATACTCTCCTCTCCTTAAAAATATCTCCCTGAAAAACAAGTATGACTCCCATGACACCGAGGACACATTAAATGAAGTAACTAAATGCTCTAAGTCTTTAGTTGCTTAATTTCATAAGTTGGTGACTAAACACATTAAATAAGGAACACAAATTCCTTATCTAACTTTCATCTAACAGTCATGGGCCCCCACCTCTCCCATATAACACTCAAATATCCCACCATGCATTTAAAGTGCCCTCCCACAAACAAAATCCCTTCCTAATATGTCTTTTCATTTCTACCTAACCGTTATCCATACGTCAAACCTGCAAAAGTGCATGACACAAAATGGCTAAATAGTAGCCGAAAAAGAAGGATAGTGCAATTTATGAGTGGTGGCATTAAATGTGGATACTAAACAGTTTTTAACCTTTTTTGAAATAAAAGTTTAAATTATTCAAACCATTTTCACACCTTCACCTATAAATACCCTCAAACAAAGAAGTAACACACACAAATTTTCAAAAGAAAACAAACTCTGCTAAATTTCTCTCTCAATCAAAAGTGTGTGTTGTTCAATTTTTCTGGGTACAAATCTATTTTCAAACCATTTTCTTTGGTCAAAGTTGTTAGCATCTAAGATATCTATCTTAGTGTTTTTCACCTTGATAACATATCAAGAATTTTACGACAGCGATCAAAGTTGAATTCAACTTGTGACCATCTGGTTCTTGATATTGCCATTGTCCTTTTCAAAAGATTATAAAAATGGCAGCAAACCAAGCAATCGAATATGCCCCTCAGTGTGGCAATTTAACTGTTGAATCCCTTGTTTTTCAAAGTAACAATGTTGTGGGTAATTTTAACTATCCATAAAATGACTTTGCATATAAACCAATTTGCAAGTTCTTGATGAACTGCCCACTTTCTAAGGCCTTTACCAAAACTTCCTCAAGGAGTTCTGGTGTACTGCCATGGCCTATGACCCAAGTCCACCCTTTGATGACTCTATAGCTCGCCCACTTAAGGAGTATTTAATCAAGTTCTCAGTGATGAATGGTAAAAAGTCATTGACCCTTGACTTCAAAACCTTTGTTGAATCTACTGGTCTTGATTACAATGAAGGCACCTATGTGTCTCATCCCTCTCCTGAGGCTGTTAAGGCTGAATTGGCCAAGATTTTCATAAATGCAAGCTATTTGGACAAGACTCTCATCCTGAAAAACTCCTTTCTTGGGGCTTGGAGAATCTTGTTTACTTTTGTCATTCAGGTTCTCGGCGGAACTATTGATCCATTAAACAGATCAATTCTATTTAGCAAATGATAGCCTACTGTCTCATGACTGGGATAAAGGTTGATATAGGGGAGATCATTTATAGTGATCTTGTAACAAAGCTCACAAGCAAGTCTAGGCAGAAATATGTTTCCTACCCTAGATTTGTTTTGTGTACTTTAGAAGTGTTACTGGGTGCTCAATACACTCAGGATGAAATTTTTGGGAGTCTTTTTAGCATCCTGAGTAACTCTAATCTTTCAAAGCACCCATCCAAAGTCACTGAAATTGAATTGACGGCCTTAATGATTGCTATAAATAATCTTGAATCCTTAGTGTCTCCACTTACTTTTTCTAGAAAGATTAAGAAAGGGAAGTCTTAGACTGTGTCTAAACCCAAACCCAATACACAGGGCCTTGAAGCTTCTGGAACACTACCTCAAAATAGGAAAAAGGCCAAGACTGATAAAACCACCCCTGAAGCCACTAAAACACCACCCACTTAGTCTCCTCATGTCAAACTGCTCATCCCCAAGATACAGAGAGAAACATACAACTCGTTGTTAAGGGATTACATTCTCTACCTGATGAGGGTACTCGCAGCTCAAAGCCTTTGTCTAAAGGTAAACCAACTGATTCCAAAGACCCAGAGGGAAACATATAACCTGTTGGTATGGGATTGCCTTCCACTTCACTCAATGAGGGCATTCGTAAATCACAACTTTTGCCTGAGGAAAAAACTATTGATCCCAAAGACTCGAGGGGAAACGATCAACCCGCTAATAAGGGATTGCCTTCCACGGCTTATAAGGATGGTACTAGTAAAACCAAGCCTTTACCTAAAGGTCCGTGTGAGGACAAAGACTCAAAAAGATCTAAACTACTCGCTGATATGGAATCACAAACCACCAAGTAACTAATCTTTTAGGGACTGATGTTAAGTACCAGGTGGACCAGACCCAGTCCACTAGATTGAGGTATCGGTCCCTGACCAAAAACAAAGGCAATACATCTTATAAAGTAAAGCCGGATACTCAAACCTTGTTACTCACAAATGCTGCTGATGTCCAAGCCTTGTTGTTGTCTGATGATGAGCTTGTTGAAGAAAGTGACGATGATGTGTTTAAGGTTGGTGATGAAATGGATGAAGACATCCAACAAGCTGATAAAGAAGAAACTCAGTCTCCTAAACCCTCAAAAGAATCATCCACTAAAATTCCAACTAAAGAGCTAGTCTCTCAAAAGCATCAATCTCTTACCTCTAACAAAGAGAAGCTTGAATCCTCCCATGCCAAGGACACTGAAGCCTCTGACTCTGAGTCTTCTTCATGCTTAGAGACATTCAAGCCATATAACAATTACATTCCTATCACTAAAAGGTAGCCGGTAAGAAATCTTCAACATATCTCTGAAGTCCTATATGCTCGGGTTACAGAAGACAATTGGGAGAAGCATGAAGAAGCTGATGTCTCCTATTCTAATCTCAAGGCTTCCATTGAAGAATATTATGAAGAGAATTTTGATCACGGGACTTAGACTGACAAGCTTATCCAGGAAACAATGTTCAATCTTGACAAGATCAATAAGGCAGGAGTTTTTGAAAGAGCCAAGCTTCTGAAATCCTTGAATAAAATCTCTGAAACTCTTGAGACTGACTTTTCTCTCAAGGAAGAAATGAAAAAGATGGCAGAATCTAACACCACAATCTCTGGCAATATCACCAATCTCAATGAGCTGCTCAGAAATGCCCACCTGCCAGATGTCATGACAGATTGAAATGATTCAGTCTCTCTCACCCACTTTGAGCATCAGTGTGCCGGATATCTGAGTCATTTAAAGAAGAGCCTGACTTCAATCATAAGACCTTCCTTAAAGCAGTTGGAAGGTTATATCTGAGTTCTCGAGGCCCTCACTATATATCACCAACAGTTTAAAGGTCATCAATCTTTCAAGTTTCCATCAAAGAATCACCACAATTGAGCACACTCAAGTCACTATGCAAGCTAATATCTCTTTAATCAAAGGGATGATGATTAAGATGCTTCAAGCAATTAAAGGAATGTCTTCCTCCACCCCCTCAGGCGATGCTTCTATTCCAACAGCTACACAACCTGAAGTCCATGCATCTGTTGAGGGGGGAGAATTTGGAGAAGCAAGTTATTCTATGGCAAAAACCTCCCTCTTACACTGAGGGGGAGCCAATGCAAATTGCCACTACAACAAAGAAGCCTGAAGATGTAGGGACTAAGAAAGCTAAGGAATAGCCTGCAAGTGCATCTAGAGAAATTCTAATATCAACTATCATTCCAATAACATGACCTAATCTTGAAATTGCATTAATTAAATTCTCCTCAAGACCTTCACTCGCTGATACAACTCTTGAGTTTCCAATTTCAAATCCTGAAACTAAAATCATTGGATCATCATCTGGTCTGGTTTTTGACATCACTCCACTTGAGCAACCTGAAAGTCCGCTAGTGGCTCCCAAAGCTGATAGAGGGAAAGGCATACCCACTGATGAAACTAAGGAACCTACAAAGAAGCTTGTTCCTGCATCAAAAAAAGTTTGTCCTGGTCCTGATGCTTTCATTCTTGTTCCTTATGAAATAAATGAGACATTTTTTTAGCTCACTGTGGAGCAAATTCAAGCACACTTGGACAAAGAGGAGATGTTAAAGAAAGCTACTGAAGAAGCAAAGCATTTAGAGATGAGCAAGCCTGAGTTGATAAAAGCTGTTCAGGAATAAGCTACCAAGGCAGGTGTTGACCCTAGAATCCTTAGTAGTACAAAAGGTGGTCAAGAGTTCAAGAAAATTCAGGATGCTGAGATAAAAGTTCTAAGCAGAGAACATGCTTAAAAGGTCAAGAAAGCAAAGGAGCTCAGGCAGAAAAGAATTGACAACTACATATGGACAACCACTAGCATACTAAAACCAGAACCAATCACTGATGTCAAGATTCACCCCAATACAAAACCTGCAGTACTCACTGTGTAAAGAGGAAATGATAGAAGGAACTTTAAGGTTCATAAGCCTTTCAAGTTTGGTGACTTTGGGCTAACTAAACTAGATGAGCTTGGTCCCATCATTGAAAAGAAAAAGAACAAGACTGTTGGTGAATTGATGATATCTCTAAGTAAGAGATATGCAAGACTAAATAAGATCCCTGAAGAACTCGGAATTTGGTTAGCCCTTCATGCTCCTTGCCCTAAACAAGGTTCCGCTCAACTCTCAGGAAGGAAAAGAAAAAAAGATGGAATTAGAGCCTGAAATTCGCATTCCAGCATTAGAGTGTAACATGAGTCTTCCTAAGGGTGTTCTATTTATAAACAACATGGTTATTGAAGAGCCTGAATATGGAATATTCTTCATTGATGTCTTTGACGATAAGGCCTTTCAAAGAATAAGTGACATCAATAAAGTAGGAGTTGAGACCTTGTTGACATACCTAGTGATGGCCTCAAACATCACTACCCCTGAAAACACAAGATTCTGCCTGAAGCTAAGGAAGCTGATTGACGATAACCCTGATCAAGAGAAATTGAAGTCAAAGAAAGTAAAGCTTGAATCTGTGGGATACAAACTAGACTGAGTACTTTTGTCTTTTATTGTATGTTTTGTAATAGAATGATATGACTTGTAATCCACTATGAATGAAGTAATTTATGTTATTAGTATCCCTTAATCGCTTTTTAGACTCAATGTAAGAAGAACATTTTTGAATATTTTATGTATGACTAGAGGTGTAATTGGTAATTTTTTGTTATTATTTTTAGTCAACTTATATAATTTAGGATGTGTGACACGCTAGATGACATAATAAGTTTTGAAATATTTGTCACACAATATATTATACATATGTACAAATATATGTCACACAATTGAACAGTGTGACCAAAACCATATATTGTCACATAGTATGTGTTATGTGGTCAAATCATTAGTCAAGTTTGTCTCACATTTTTAAAGTTTATGCTAATTGTTGTTGAATATTTAGCCACAACATGAATTTGCGAATGTGTGACAACTGAAAGTAAGTTTGAAGCATTAGTCACGATATACATTTATAAAGATAACTAATAAATGTCACACACTTAAACCAGTGTGACCAAATGTCTTATTTGGTCACACTAGCCATAGACATACATATAAACCCAAAATTTTGGCTATTCATTTCTCCTTCATTCCTTCTTCTCGATAAACTAATTTCTCGTCCCACCCGCCCAATACCAAAGATCCTCCTATAACCCTTGTTGATGAAGGTGTTAAAGACCATGTTTATTATATTTTGTGCCCATATCTTTGAATTTTTATCGTCTTTCTCTTCATTGGTGCCCTCAGCCCTCCGGGCGATACTACGACCTTAGTCGGTAATCTCTGAGTGCGAAGGTGTGGTGGGGGGATTGGTTGCGGATTTTGATATTTTTGGTGCGAGGGGCATTGAGGGTTGATGGAGATATTGTTTTAGGTGGGATTTTCGGTAACTTTGGATGGGAAATTTTAGATTGGATGGGGTATTAGGATGGATGGGGTTTAGTTGCACACGGGTTTTTAGGAGTTGTGTTTGGGGTTTTGTGCACGGCCCAGCAAATATCAAACCATTCTTTGGTGGTAGTTCTCTTCTGCGCACAGGGGGCTGCCGTGTCTTTTTGTTTTACCTGTTATCTTTTTTTTTTTCGTTCAACCCTCTTTACCCCCTCTTTTTATAGTCACATATTTGAAAATAAGCCCCAATTGAAATCCCCCACAAACCCAAATCGGTTTTTTTTTTTTTTTTTTTTTTATGTTTTTTGATTGTTTTTTTTTTTTTTTTTTTTTTTTTTTTTTTTTTTTTTAATTTCTTTCTGGTCCAGGGGTCCCAACTCTTTTCCACCTCCAACCACTTGACTGTGGAGAAGTTTAAATAATATCCTTCAAGAGAAGAGGGTATTATGCAATGTTTACTCACATACACCCCCAAATTTATTATTAAATTTCGAGTTGTATATGTTTCTCGTTAGTGTTGTTGATAGTGTGTTGAGGTATCAATTTAGGGCTGGGTTGGGGGTTGTTAGTCCGATTTTTAACACCTTTGATACCACCATAAGTGGTGTGGGTTTCTAGGTTTTAAGCTTTATTTCTTAGATAGACATTCTTTGCTTGACTTGTTCATATGACTCATCAGATGAAGTTAGGGAAAAATATATGGGATAATTGTTGTCTATTTTGGTTTAATTTTTCATCTTTTTTTAATTAGGGTTCTTTACCTGTACGAAATTGAAGTTTAAACTAAAATTTTCGTATTTAAGTTTTGAATTAGGGATCTTGTGTGAATTGTAGCTTTTTTGTTAGAAGTTGGGTTATGTATGTTGTTGGTAATGCGGATTACAAGATTGTTTTGGTGCTATACTAATTACTTGTTTTTCATTTGTTTTATTAAAGATGGGCACTAAGAGTTTATGTCAACAATGACGAGGCATGTAGCTTGAAAGTAAGGTACTTGATTATTAGTGTTCATGGAACGCATTATCTGACATGGATATTTGGATTGCGCTTATTACAAATATGCTTTAGCTTTTTAGAGCGGTTGTTTTAGATTTCTTATTGAATTATGTTTTTATTTATATATCATCCATATATTACGGGACTGTTGGATTAATTATAGACTGTCGTCATGAGGTCTGTTGAGGTCAGTTGTCTTAAGAAATGCTCCCAAAGATACGTTAGATTTGGCTCTAATTATGTTTATCATTTTTGGTTACAGATTGTGCAGGGATGCGTTGAATCTACATACATCACAGTGGAGGACGTAGCAAAGAGAGTTGTACTTTATTTATTATGTCACCTGCTGTTTGATTATGCGATCTCGTCTCCTTTCTGAATCTGCAAAGCTTGATGAATCAATGCTAGATGCTCTCGGGATCCTTCCACAACGTAAACAGCATAAGAAACTCTTGCTGGTTTGTGCTGCTCAATTTTGTCACTTACATTGTCAATATCTTGTGATCTTCTTTAGATGTGTAGTTTTAAGTGTCATGTGTGACCGTGAAAAAAGGTTGTTTCTTGTCCTAACTTCTTTTTGTTAATGGTGTTGGATGATTCGATTGATTACTTTAAATTTCCTTATTGTTTATGCTTTATGGAATGAAGTTTTATGTTTTTTATAAATCTACAATGTTGTTATATGTAGAAATATTAAGTACGTAAGTACACTACCATTATAGGAACCACACACCCCGTTACAGAATTGCCATTATGTCTTGTTTGCAAGTTTGCACATCAGTATGCGTGATGTCCTTAACAGTTTATCTTTGATCATTGCATCCCTAGTAAATGATTCAGTTTCTTAGCTTACTTTACATTTATTTTTATTTTTAAAGTTAGACATTTAAATGTTTAATAAAGAAGTTGAGTGTGGCCTTTTATGAGCTCAGTTTCTAGGACGAATCGGAGTAAGTGTTGTTTTCGTGGGTGTCTTAAGACTGATACTTTATATGTGTACAGCTTTTATACCATGTAGTCGACCTATGGTATGCTGTAATCGGAAAGGTAAAACATTGTGATTCGTGTATATATATAACTTATTGTTTATTGAATTTATTGACCGCAATCTGCTCGATTGTAACTGTTAGTAGCAAGACTTGTTATTTCTTTGTTACTTTCCTCACAGTTTTATTACCTTTGTCTAATAATACACTTTGATAGTTGGAGTTAATAATGCCTTCTTTTTGTTCATTACAGAAAGCTTGTTGGTGAGGACAGTGGTGAAGAGCAGCTTTTTGCTTCAAAAAACTGCACATCAAAGGATGGTAGTGATGGTGAACTCAATGTCTACTTACATCGGTTAAAGGTATGATATGCCTCATCAACCTTAAACGGCATGACTATGTGTGTCATTGACAATGTTTAATTATCGTAAATTTTAATAGAGAATGTCAACTTATTAATGCTTCAAGTTGTTGCTGTTAGTATACTCTGTTTGTCCATGTTCTAGATAGAAGTTATAGCTGTACAGGAACGTTAATTGTAACCAATGTGTCAACTTAATGTGTCATAATATCCAAAACATCAAGACTACAATGAAAGCAAAGCTACAATCATGTTATTAAATTATGTTGTACTATCAGTCAATTTAATATTGGTTTCGGAACATCTTAGGATGTGGTGATGTGTAGTCTTGGTTAAGTTAGTTGCTTGCACTTCTGAACACAATGTTTAGTTCAGAGATACTAAATATGAATAAGATGGCCAATGTAACCCATGGTTAAGTTAGTTGCTTGCATCATGTATGAACACATTGTTTGTTTTAAACGATTAGATATGTTGCCATTGGTATGTCATGTATATCAAGCGTGGCTTAGTAAATATCTTTCTTATTGCACAAGTATATATTAAGAGAGTGCGAGTAAGCGTGGTGTGGCCCATTAGAGTGAGTGCTCGAGTTTTGCAGGGAGTTCCGTGACGGGCATGGCTGATTGCAGTGCTGCCTCCTACTGTACAGCCACGTGTGTATCTGACATAATATGGTTTGTGTCTATAATTTTTGTTTACTCCCTGAATAGCATTTTATATAAAGTACACAGGTCTTTTATATGTTTGTGGGTCCACTGATGTTCGTGGTGATCCTGAAAAACATACACGACACATTTAGGACGTTCTTACGTAATTTATTAGTGATGGTGCTTTTTTTATGTCTGATGGTGTTGTTTATCTTTCGGTCTATTTTTTTTAATTTATTTTGGTGTGGCACTTCATTTAGCGTTGGCTTTTGGGTAAGGGAATTGTATCTGCGAGGGGCTTTAAATGGATAGGTGTGCTACTGTTTGTTGTTTGGGACGTTTTTTTTTTTTTTTTTCTTACTTCTTTTTCTTCTTTTATTTCTTTTCAACTTCTTGCTTTATTACGTTTTTTTTTTTTTTGTATAAGTTCCACAATTGTTTTTTTTGATAAGGAGAGGCTTCAAACCCAAAAGTATTACTTTGTCTACATGTCGTGTATGCGTATTCCAAATTGCTGTGATGTAGAACATAAATACAATAAAAACTCATATGTTCGGGCTACCTTGATGTATTCGAGCTCAACTGAGTTAATAAGCTGCTTACTAGTTAATACTGTTGGGCTAGAAGTTAATATTGCTGCTTGGTTAATACTGTCAGGCTCAAATGGTGCTGCTAGCATAGTTGGTGTTGTTTGACTTGGCAAAAGTTAATCTAAGTAGTTGTCCGCAAAAGCTTAACTTCCTAATCTTCTCCTCCTCGTTTATTAATACCATTGTAACTGTGTGAAAACACATCACTTGATTCAGCCATGGAAGAATTCAGAAGGTTTGAAGAGGAAATGTAGCAACAGCGTTCGAACGAGAGAAGTTTGCAGCAACAGTTTTGGAAGTATGGAGAAAGAGAAAGTATGCAAGGTACACGTGTCAATAAATTAATTATGTTAAGGCTGCTTTGTAATCAGCAAACTGTTGTATTGCTCCTTATCTTGTCCCTGTAGTTGCTGTCTCATCTCAGTAATTGTATGATGTTACATTCACCGTTGCCAATATGATATTAATACTAGTCATGGTTAATACTGCTCAAACATTAATGTATTGCCAATATGATATTAGTGATGCCTGTTCATAGTTATAATGCTGGCTTAATATATTTGTGCTCGACCTGGTTCTTTGTATTACTGCTAATGGGATTTATAGGGAAACTAATGTGCTTAATTTATTTGATTTAATATTGTTTTCGAGTTATATTAGTGTTGTTTAAAGAAGTTTATGCTGTTGCTAGTACCTTCGATTGTTATTTTTTAGCATGGTGTTTGTGTAGTACATTGTGTTGTGGTTATAGGCATGGTGATGGTGATCTGTTTGATAGTTGTGTAGGATGACGAGCTCCGCTGACAGAAGAGAGACATGTAGCTGATGGCATCTTTTTTAAGAAACAAAGCAAATAACTATTTCACTTTATGCTGTATACTTAGGAAATGTTCATTGATTGTGTTTAGCTGGAATTTGATTATGTACGACATTAAAATTGTATATTTGGTTTCAGTTATTATACATTCGAGTTTTTTTCAATTGAATTTGCTCTTCTCGTTTTTTAAATTGATTAGTTATTATATTATATATATTTTTATATGTTATATTTATATATGTATATATTTATATATTATATAATATATATAGCTATATATATATAATAGCTAATGGCACTAAATTATTGATTTGTTATATGTGACTAAAAGATGCACTCACATATATGATCCAAGCTTCTACTCAACATTATGGTCACTCTTTGGTGTTAATTTGATGTTGTGGATAAAATATTACCAATAATGCCACACAAACTAATAATTCATGTGACCATTGGATGAAGAATAGTCACACAAAATACACATTTACTTGACTTTAAACAATATATGGTCACACTTATTAACACTTTTGGCCACTTTTGGTTAACTTGTATGTGACTAAATTAAAAAAACATGCTTTGTGTGACTAAATATTACAAATACGGCCTGACACAACTTATAAATTCATGTGTCCATTGGGTTATGAAACATAGTCACCACAAAATACACATTCACTGTGACTTTTTAAACAACATTTCATGGTCCACGATTAACACTTTTGGCCACTTTTAGGTTAACTTGTATTTTGTGACCTAAAATCCAAAGAAAAACCAATTTTTTTTGCTTTGTGTGACTGTAAATATTACAAAAGGCGCCACATCAGGCTTACAATTCATGTGACCATTAGATGAACAATAGTCACATAAAATACACATTTACTTGATTTTAAAAAGCATATGGACACACGTATTAAGACTTTTGGCCATTTTTTGTAAATTGTATGTGACTAACTCTAAAAAAATAACACCCGTTGTGTGACTAAATCATCACAAACGTCACATTTATTATATATTCATGTGGCCATAGGACGGGAAATAGTCACACAAAATACACATTTTTGAAATAAATCATCTCAAATGATCATCATATATTATTTATTTATATAGGCCAAAGGAAAGAACAATAGTTACTCTAAAAAAAACCATTCGTGTGACTGATAAAGTGTTTCCGGGTCACTAATACTGATTAATCCAACAAAACTTATGCCTAATTTGTCACACATATTTGGGTTTCGGTCACTCTTTTTCAATGGAAATAGCCACGAACTCCCCTAAACGTGACTGTATGTGACCTACAGTGGAGCGATCTTTAGTGACAAAACACCAAAATAAACACGTGTGACATATGTAATCGTCACAATTTTTGGAGTGACCCAATGACCAGTTTTTGTGACTGTGTTGAATCTTTGGGATAGAAAACTAGGGAATGTGTTTCTTTTGTTCTTTTATTGTATGTTTTGTAATAGAATGCTAGGACTTGTAATCCACTATGAATGAAGTAATTTATGTTATCAGTATCCCTTAATCGCTTTCTAGACTCAATGTAAGAAGAAGTTGTATTTACTTACTTAACAGATAAAACACTTGGCTATTTTATATCTGTATGGGGAGATTGTTAGGCCATTCAGTGCCGAATGATTTTTCACGTGGATTTGAATACAAAATTTCTGAGTGTTAGATAACTTTAACAATTCAAGGTCATGATGTGTGAACAGTCACTCAGTGTGAGTTACCTTCAAGTGTTCAACCCAAAGTCTACAAGAAAGATCTCAACCATTCGTTTAAGGCGTTTCGTTTTTTCACTAGTTATGTAGTGATAGAGTCGGACCCTTGTTGGTTTTCAGTGAATGAAGCCTGAGCCAAAGAATAAGGTGGTTCAGTGAGTTGTGGCAATAGACTCACTGAACCCCATATGATCTCCAACAACTAGAAGACCCTGAAGACAAGAGCCTGAAGAATAGGCGAGATAGTTTGAAACAGATAAGTCCAAGCTCTTATCTACCTAAAGTCAAACTATCCTGAATAGGGTATAAAGACAAGGTTAGTATCATCACTGAACTTAGAAAGTGTGTTTGTCCCATATTTAGATTAAAATTGTAATAGAGACAAAGTTGTATAATATGTAGCATGTCAGCATTAGGACACACACTTATCACCCATGTGGGTATGACCCTACCTAAGTAGTATAAATAGATAAGCCTTGTAAAGGAGTAGGCAAGTTTGTGCATTCAAACTTGTATCTTTCACAAACACCTACTCCTCCAATATCTACTAAGTCCCTGAGCAAGCTTAGTTGGTTAGCATAGTAGTCAGCTTTGCATAACACTTTAGGTTTATGCAAAGTTGTTAGTGCGGAGATCACACACACACATTTTCATTCAATCCCCATTGTAGTTTCGCATACAATGGGGGTATAATTCTTAATAAACATAAAGAGTTAAACGTTGAATAATACATTACTACAAGCCATGAGTTAGTTATTTGAACTTTCTAGTTTTAAGTCACTAACTCAAAGGGAATAACACAAACATTCTGATGGACCCTGTTTGGATTATAATGTAACTATTTTGATGCAATTATCATTGCCAACAAACTTAGAGTTTAGAAAGACACCACTTAGTGTTGAGCAAAGTACACATCTAGCATTAACAGAGGAAATATTTCGATGTTTACTAAGTAATTATTAAACCTTTATGTTGTTGCTAAGGGGGGGTGGGGGTAAACCAATTGATGATAAGTTTTTAAAAGAGATGATACTAAATCCTAGTCGTTGTAGGATTTCATCACTGATGATGACCATGCTGCTTAGTTGTACTTGGCTAAGAGCATTATTGCAATGCATATAAAAGAATAAACAATGCCTTATAGTTTAAGAAGTTATTAAAGATGATTGTATTTAATAAAGTGTTTTGTTGGATTCACACACCCTATGGAATGTACGATAGAAATACTTATATTGTGATACTTGTAATTGAGTACACACGTACAAAAGGACACTCATTGTATATGTACAAAGAACTTCAATATTATGAATTTGAAATTAGTATTCTCAAAATTCCAAGATCATAACCTAGTTGACTATTCATGAAATTTATGCTTTATCCCTGAGACTTTAGACATTATTCTTCAACTAGAACTTCATTCATTGATCTATTTAGTACGTATTTGGATAAGTGATGTTAAATAATTATTATTTTAATAATTACTTGGTATGTTTATTTTCATTTTAATATTAATTGTATCCTATATATGTATGTTTAATCCGTGAATAATTTATGTTATTCTAAATGTGTCCATTGTCGATCAACAATACTAGAGTATAGTTAAATTAAGACAAATATGAGTGATTGGTAATATTCTTGGAATATTAAAGGATGTGTCGCCAAACTCACATGATATTCACAAATTTGCATATTGGACTACCCTAACCAACAAGATTATCATTTTATGGATCAGTGACATCAATTGAATCTTGTAAGTAATTTTATTTGTTAATCCTTAGACCTGAGATGTAAGCATGTCTTGGATGTGTGAATAACACTTTTTTTATAGTTTGACGTTATCCTAAATAAGGTTGTTATAAAGGCTATTTTCAAAATGTTGAGAAGAATATGAATGACACGTGTAGTCAATACAGAATTTGTTCATTCAACTAGCTATTGAAGAATGATGCCACTGGGACCCTCGTTGGATTAATCAGATGTTTGTGTGGCCACACCCAAAGGATATCTAGATATGTCTCGATGAATTGGGCAATCTTGATTAATTATTGAAACGAGAAACAGAAAGGTTAAATAATAGAATGACATAGATCCCTATCCATTTTAACACGGTATCGGAAACAAATAGATGGTAAATGATTAAATCATTTAACTGAGACTTTATGAAACTACACTTAGGTATTTCTGGGAGCATTAGGGTGTTGCTAGACGCTTACCAATCTTATTATATTTATTTGGGACATGTTCAAGTGGGAGCTGTTGAGATATGTTCATATCATAAATAAATAATGTCCGAAAAATATGTATTGGGTCGCATACGTTACGTTTTAGATTCAATTTATATAATGTAATTACTTAATTGTTGTTGGCTAACGGCCATTAGATAAGGATTAGGGATAATTACTTGTTCCATAAGTTTGCTTGGCTATATAATGAATTCCTTGGATTCATTATTGACTAATCTTGAAAGCCTAAGCAAAGCAAAACTTCTTTTCTTCTCTCTCCCTTCTTGAACCGATCGTCCCCCCATAAGGCAAGTGAAAATCGATTTAGGTTTTAAGAATCAAGAACTAGCATTTAATTAAATAGCTAATAAACATGTATGTGAAACCATAGAAGACTCTTACTTTAGAATCTTTATAGTTTCATTGGTAGTTTGATCAACTGTTCTTGAATCCGTTCCTCGTTCAATCCACAACAAGAAAAGGTAAACAAATGTAGTTTCTTGTTTTATGTTAATTAATTGTATGCTATACGTGATCTAATTATTCGTTAAGTTTTACTCGTATATATTACATGTCTAATACGTTAATATGATTAATTACTTGACATGATATGATACATATACGGTATTGTGACCTGGCCAGTTAAACCTAACATTTCACATTTCGACATTCATCTGAATTTGAGTATTTAGATTAAATAGATAAATAAAACAGTAAGCCATCATAATCACCTCTTGTTAACACTTGTACCATCTCTTGACAAAGTGTACGTTCTTCAAAGAATATTGTTTCTCATAATCAAGTGATATCATATAAAGTAAAGTCCAAACTAGAGACAATGAGCTGTAAATTGTTTTTGAAACTTTTGCTATTTTAATCAAAATTAAGGACAAGTATACATTTCTTTATAAGGAAATTATTGCTTGGAATCAAACAAGAAAAATCATGGCGTTTTGATACCTTGGACTCTAAGAAAGATGTGGCCTGATAAGCTAGTAGAGAAACTAGCTTAATCTAATTAATAAGCTGTTACTTTTATTTTTAAAATAGCTTAAGTAGGTCAAT
>BQNB010027448.1:6192-57624 GCA_026074375.1 Tanacetum coccineum | reverse complement strand
ACAGGAAACAATCATAACAAAAGTAATTACATAACTAGGCCAACACTTTAAGTGCTTAGCCGCTCATGGTAACGGAAACACAGTAAGAAATAGAAGAAATCATAGATTGAAAACGCATCATTCTTACAGTTATGCATATTTGAATGATTAAATACAAAAAGCAAGTAAAGTGTGATCTCCCTTGGACTCTAGGTGGAATTCTTCAAAGGTTGGAAGCCTTTGTCGCCTCTCTAATTGGCTGTGGAGGAAGTGATATCGGAATAGCTTGAATGAGGCCTCTATTTATAGGTATCGAAACTGTTACAGCGTAACTTATAAATGTGTAACGCCGTAACCTTCTTACATGGCATTCCATAAATAAGCAATTGTTACGGCATAACCAGATATGCTGTTACGCCGTAACCTTTAAATAATGTCTAAAAGTACGTGATCTTCCTTCCATATTTGTAGATCTTTATGGTTACGGCGTAACCATATAGGGTGTTACACCGTAACTCTATCAATGGTAAGATTTCCTTCCAAATTCATGTTTACGGCCTAACTAGATATGGTGTTACGCTGTAATCTTGTCCTTGATCTTCGTACTTGCTTAATTTATGTTACGACGCAACCATATTTGGTGTTGCGCCTTAACATTCTTCAAATATTTACACTTTGAATCCTTTTTCCTTTGTTTCTTGTCACTTTCCTGCATTTCACCTGAAAACTACAAAATGATAGAAAATATCATGTTTTCGAGTGTTAGTGAAACATTTACAGGTAATATAGGGGGTATTTTGCCACCAAAAAGTATTAAATATTTGATGTTATCAAATATCCCCCACTTGACTTCTGCTTGCCCTCAAGTAGAACCTGTTAGAACATTTCATAAAAAAATTTCTCGAGAATAACTTCAAGAAATGAATTTATAAAACTCTTAAGCTAGAAAACATCAAAGCCGAACACCTCATGAAAAGGGGTTAAAAGTCACTCAGCTCTCCACTAGTCTAAGTGTTTCATTTTCTTGGGGTAAATCGCTCAATTGCACAGTCATAGCATGTATTCTATCAAAAGCTTGGAAAGTACACAATCTGCACCAGTTAGAATTAAGGTCTAAATAACTTTCAAAGACAACAAGGGTATTATGGTTTAAAAGATGGTTAAGGGTTAGGATAGACATGAAATACACATTTAATGGTTATAATGTTAAAACACAAAACATATAGTTAATGTAAATCTAAGGTTGTCATAACTAGCTATTGTTCTCCATGAGGTCCAAGAGTCTAAGTCCGAAAATTTAATCTTCAATAATGGGCTACTAGCTCCATTCTTCATGAGTATTGGTATGACTTGGTGTAGTAATGGGCTACTAGCTCCATTCTTTTATTTTTATTTTTTATTTTTGCACCTCTTTATAGTTTTAGCATATGGATGGCCATTTGTTTGGCACCCTCTTTTCTTCATGGTAAATATGCAAATGCTACAGGGGTTTATATCTTTAATTATTGCCCCTGCAACATTCGATATTACACGTACATCCCCTACTTGAGATAAACAATGTCAAAAGTGGTGGTACATAGGGGGTCTTGATAGATCATAACTGGTTCGTCTTCTATGAAAGTATATAATTCTCGTTCCCATTCCCCCGAACCATGGACTTAATTAGCCAGAGATGTGCAACAATAAAGAAATAAAGACTACAGGGTAGGCTAAGGTGAAATGGTGTAACGAAACATATAGAGTAGGTTGAAAACATAGATTGGTTTAACATGGGTGATCTAAGGGTATCTTGCACAAATAATGAGTGCAACATAAGGGTTTATCACGGGGTCTACTTTGGGTCGACAAGGTCAGGTACAAGTCGAATAAACGCACACATATAGTTATTTGGGTGATTTCCTAAGTGTGCTTCTTGAAACTATCTATTCTGCTAATCAATTTGGTCTTGAAATGACTGTACATGCACGTTCTAAAAGTTACAATTACTACCGGACACTCTATTTTTGGTGGATTTTTGGAGTAATGGATGGAAACGGGTATATTAGGCTTACAATCTCACCAAATAGTATATAAAGGATAATGTGTATTCGGCAAAGATTAATTCTAGTTTATTTAAGAAAAAATTATCAAATTTTTTTAAAATTGGCATGATTTTCAAAGAAAACTAGAAAATCGAGGCCAAAACATCTCGTCAAGTATTAATTCTACTCCATCCCCCCACTTGATTTGTACAATGTCCCTATATGTAACATTAAAAAATGAAATTAATAAAAAAATAGAATAGAAATTAGAATTAAGACAAGAAACTCACTGAGGATTGTTTTGAAAATTTGGCGGAAATCTTTAATATCTAATTCCGCAAGCTCTTCTATCCCCTGTGATCACAGAAAACCAAACCAAAGCCTAAAAAACCATTTACAAGAGTTATAAATTGTGCAAGAAATACAACCTAACTCACTTTCGTAGAATCACGGTTTGAATTTAGGCTTATGCAACAAGCATTTTAAACCTCTTGGTCGGCCCTAGTGACGACAGTTTAGTCTCGTGAGGGCTCCAAAGAAAACATATACCACTCTCAGTTCATTCGTATACACCCCCCCAAGGTTTAGACTTACGGCATAAACAATGAAATGGGTTATCGTCGTAATTGTAGGGTTACGGCGTCAAACTAATCATGTTAACACCGTACTACTGCAATTTTAGCCAAAATTACAAATGATATGAGTAGTTCGGTCTCGATAATTGCCATCCTGCTTCTTATATTCTGCAAATAAAGTAAGAAACATGCAAACCAACTAATGCAAAGAAATTCTATTAAATAAAAGACGGGTTGTCTCCTGACAAGCACTTTTGTTTATTACCGGGTCTTTAAGTTAGACTCATGCCATTTCTACGTCATACGTCTATCAATACATCTGAATCCAGTCTACAACTTCCTGATCTTATTTGTACTCGTTTTCCCCAAATAAGGCAAACCTCCGTAAAATCCATTTAATCTTTTTTTAGGCTTATGGGATTCCTTTTTTCTTATCATCATCACTGACTTTTAACAGGGGTCCCACTTGAGTTATGGTGTTTAGCCTTTAGTTTCCTAAAGGCTTTTTGGCCTTGCGGCATCATGAATTATTGTTTAAATCATTACCGATTATATAAACAAAGTGTCTCCTTTACTCGGTCCTCAACTAGTCATATTTGTTCTTCATTAAAAGGTTGTCACAAACAGAACCTGGTTTATCCTTTAATCAATAATTCACTACCGTTTTCGAGGATGATGGACTCAACTAAAATTGGTGGGTTTTCTATGGTTATGAACACACGTTAAAATTTTTTAAACAAGTCACCATGTTATTCCTGAATACATTATTTCATGATTCATGATGGTGTTATAGGCTTTTCTGGATATTATGTTGAAAGGGGTTTGTGGTAAGAATTCAGGGCTAAACTAAACAACGCTATTTTACAAAGAATGTTGTCAATGTATCAAGGTGTGTAAATGGGATTATGTCTCCGCTTTTAAATTCAGTTCTTGTTGATTTTTCATGGGGACAGAATCCTTGGATCTAGGTCATCCCACATGTCGTCTATATCAACAAATTCTTCTAGTCCTATGCTCATCCTTTTGTCAGGATCACAGAGCGTCATACTAAACTCTCTCTTTGTGTTCGTAAATTCTGATGGTTGACGAGACAATTATTTCTTGGCGTTACGTATAAGGCATGATAAGTAATTTTCAAAGTCCCTTACCTTTTCGTCATTCATGACTAAATCATTTAATTCTTGCGGTTTGATCTTACTTGTTTATAACAAAAATAGGGAGAATAGAGGTATGAGTTCTTTCTTAGTGATATTAAAAATTACCTTGAATCTTTTCAACTCCTAGAGAGATCTTTTTACCGTAGACATCAATCTTTGCATGAGCGGTTGCTAACATGGGTCTGCCTAGGATAATCGGGACATTTTCATCTTCCATGATGTCGAGAACGATGAAATCAACAGGAAAAACTAAATTACTAATTTTTACTAGAACATTTTCTTTTATCCCTTTTGGAGACTGCATGGATCTATCAGCCATTTCGATAGTCATTTTAATTGGTTTCAAGCTCCCAAGTCCTAATCTTTTGAAAAAGGAATAGGGCATAATGCTGATACTTGCCCCTAGATCAGCTAAAGCATTACTCATAGAGTGGTTTCCGATTAATTACCATGAAGGTTGAAACTTCAGGAGATCAATTTCTTTTGGAGGAAGTTTATTTTGATGGGTAACGGAGTAGTGTGTGGGTGATTCTTTAATTTCATGAGAAACTACTTTTTGAAGTTGTTGTTTTGGTTTATCATGAGTTGTAATTGGTTCCTTATTTTCCTTAAGGATGCGCCTTTTTACCTTTTCACCAAATGTCTCCGTTTTAGGCTTCAGAGTGTGCTTAGGGTTGTGTGTGGAGATTAACTGAGCGAGGTGATTTACTTTTTGCTCTAGCCTTTTTATAGATGAATCATGATTCTTTAAACTTAGATCAGTACTTATCATAATTTTCTTCATCCACTCATTTTGGATTGCTTATCTTTCGCTAGATTCCTTCAGACATTGCTCGAATTTGTCTTTGAGGTTGGTTGGATGATTGCTAGATTTTAGTTTTCACCTCGCGCATAGTAACTTCTTCTGACATCATCCGTATTCAATTTGTGAAAATAATCTAACTGTTAGCTCCTCCATTTCGTGGTTTAATAGTTTCAGCTTTTCAGTGATAATACGTAATGGGTCAGGGGTAGTTGTGTAATTTTCCTCGCAATGCTATTTATGCGAATGTTCGACCAATTTTTGGATTGAATTCAATGCATCTAAAGCCATCAACCCAGGAATAAGACCGTTTGTATCGACAGTTTGTCGAGTTTGGTTATTTAATCCATTGTAGAAGGTGTTTACCTTTTGGTGTTAATTGTAGATCGTGAAAAAGGGACATTGAATGAAAAGTAGGTCATTATATCTTTTCCAAGTATCGAAAAGGGATTCTCCATCTTCTTGCTTAAAATTTTAGATTTCACTCAACTGCTTGAATATCATTGCAGGAGGGCAGAATCTTCGGATGAAGTTTTGCTTGAGATCACTCCAGCTATTTGTACATTCAGTCGATGTTCTTTCAAACCATCTCTTATCGATTCCTTCCAGAGTTAGAGGGAATACTTGTACAAGAGTAGACTCCTGAGCGTTGAATATGCTAGGCAATATCAAAGCACATACTGATGTGTTTGACAAACACTATCGGTTGGACCACCAAGAGGAAGGAAATCTTACGTAATTCCCTTAGAAGTTGTCCTTTAATTTCAAATGTTGAGTCATCAGGACAGGTGAATCTTCTTCTCGTATTGTTCTGATCGAGAGCTAGGTATTGTTCCAAGGTTAGGCTTTCAATATCTACATTTTTTGTATCTGACTCGGATGACTCAGATTCGTAGAAGTATAGATGTTATGAATGGGTGTGGGCGAAACTCCCTTCTTGCTCGAAATTTGTTTGCCGAATTAGCAAACGGAGTAATGTCCTACTTTGCTTCTTTCTGCTTCCTCATTTTAAAAAACTAAAGTTTTGCTCCTCGGCAACGGCGCCAATACTTGATGCGTATTTTCTTTAAACATCTATTTTTATCTAAGTTTTAAATTTATAAAACTGATCATACTAACAACGCAACTATCAGTGAGAACCCGATCGTGGGGATAGTATAGAATGATAAATCCGAGGTCGTACAAGAGCTATGTTGTAATTGTTTTAATTTGATGTGTCCACGTTTTGAAAATGGTTTTAGAGTTGATTTAAATTTTAAATTTACAATGAACAATAAAATAATAATTGAAAATGTAAGGATAGGAGATTATTCAATGAGAGTAAATTAAATGTGTTAACCTAGTTTACTCATTAATATTGTATTATGAAGACACATTTTTGTTTGAAATGTCAAACACTAAGTTTCTTACTGGTTTTAAGTCGATAGACTTGAATGCTGCATATACAGTCTATCCCGATTACTCCTTCTCTTGCGACTCCGAAAGTCTCGATCATTGGGGAGGTAGGTTATCCAGCTTGCAGTGATTAATCCCAATTATTCTCAAAACATATCTAATAACCTATTAAGATTATTAACCCCCTCTGAAAGAGTTCATATGCTTTTTAAGTATTGAGTGATAAGTGCGTGTACCGCGTCAGTTCCTAATAAGGTTAAGGAGTTAGTGATCCTCCTACCCATGGATCCATCATGACAAGATAATTATTAATGGGGAAAGTAGGTCAAGACCACCCGTACTACCAAAACCCAGGGTTACACGATAGTCAAGGAATATCTAACGAAACCATAATTTAACAGGAAACAATCATAACAAAAGTAATTGCATAACTAGGCCAGCACTTTAAGTGCTTAGCCGCTCATGGTAATGGTAAAACAATAAGAGATAGAAGAAATCATATATTGAAAACTCATAATTCTTACAGTATTCGTATTTTGAATGATTAAATACAAAAAGTAAGTAAAGTGTGATCTCCCTTGGCTCCAGTTAGAATCTTCGAAGGTTGAAGCCTTTATCGCCTCTCTAATTGGCTGTGGAGGAAGTGATGTCGGAATAGCTTGAATGAGGCATACGCTTCACCTCTTTAAGTGTTGAAGCACCTTGTGTTTTATTCAAGTCAAATCTTTCTTGCATGGGGATATGACCACGTTTGGAGTTATCCATTTTATATCTCTTTAAGATCTTTTCCATGTAAGCATTTTGACCAAGTCTAATCAATCGCTTTGACCTATCTGTGTAGATTTTGATTCCAAGAATAAATGTTGCTTCCCCTAAATCTTTTGTCACACCCCGCCAAGGCGAAAACACGAGGCGTAATATCATGGATATCATCACAACACAATGGTGTCAACAATAGAGAATCACTACATGCATAACTAGAAATAAAAGACACTATGTGTCATGACAATACCGAAAACAAAAGAACGGCGTCTTGTATTAATGAAAAAGGGGTCTCATCAATACAAGGGCAATGATTCACAAACCTACTAAAAACATCCAAGAATTCATGCAAACAAATTACGAAACGAAATCAAATGAGAACTTCCAATGCAGCCTAATGGTCTCTCTAGCCACTTTTATTAACTTCGGTATCTTCATAACGCTCACCTGAAAATGATGCTTAAAACGTCAACACAAAGGTTGGTGAGAGTCATAGGTTTTATGACACCAACAAAAGATTTAATTCAATTACTGTGATTATAAAAAAAAAACATGGCAGGACAATTAAGCTGGCTATTATACATGCTAGCATTCATGCAACTAAGAATCTCAATTGGGACGGAACGTGTCCCCTGATCCAATGCAACAAAAATAGTCATGGAGAGGAATGAAATCCCCAAATCCCAGACTCTTGGTACCGTATCCGCACACAAACAGGTTCATACCCACACCAAGTAGGCGAAGCCTCTTACCCATAAAGTAGGCGAAGACCAATGCAACATCATACAACATGCAGCACATAACATATAATAGCTACTTAAATGTCCATGAGTAACTTGAACCACATAATCACAGCAATCAAAACATTTCAAAACATATTTTGCATCACTTACATCCCAAGAAAACATAGTAAAATGGGACTATGAAACTCACCTGATGCACAAGCAGCTTCCAAACAATATCAACACAAGCTACACAATACAAACACAAACGTGTTACACGCGACCAAGCTAAAAGCTCAAGTCTATGTAACAATCATATTATGGATGTCTATGGTGTTTAATTATCCCCATGGGTCACCCTGACACCATGCCCAACTTTAACCACTTCATTTACTCATAATTCTAGTGATCTACATTTTATTCAAAAATGCAGAATTTTAGTGTATCTTTACTAACTTAAAAACATTACTTGCTGACCTTCATAAATTATACCAAAAATCACCTAAGTTCATTTATAAGTTCACTAACTACCTTGTGATTCCCAAGTACTCATTACATGTGCAACTATCCCAAATAAAATCAAACTTCAAAACTGTCCCAATTCGGATCTGATTGCACACTAAAATGTATGGCCCTCACTACCATACTTAGGCAACTAATTAGAGGCTAATTTTCTCAAGGAAGTTAATAGACATATAGAACTTAACTTCTGTGTTTTGGCTAACCTTAATTCGAATTTTAAATAGGGGTTTCACCTTCCCAAACATGACCTAAATCTGACCCGTATTTACTGATTTGACAACTTTTAGTGTAACCAACATTTGACCTACTTCCAGACCTCAAAAACGTTTGAGGCTAGACTTTTTGGAAAGTACATTCAATGAGCTACTGTTTAGAGTCTAGAAATGCTCAAAAACCTATTACCATCATGGAGATATTCACTCGTGAACACAGCCCTAAATTCTGCTCACCCTAAATCAAGATCTGACGCAAACCCTAACATGAAACATGCATGATCATAACCCTAGACTAACCCTAATCATTATTATATCATTAATGTTCCTTTATTTTTTGTATTTTCTATAAACCCTAGATCCATCACATTAAATGTTACATGAATATATAAATTAGATAGGATTAACATGCTTACCTTGAATGCTAGAACCTAAACAACGATTCTTGAGGTTTTCCTTGGATCAACAATGGAGGTCGATATTTCTTTGGCTATGGGGGCTGTGATTTCGACCAAGATGGAGAGGGAAGGAGTTATTTGTGAACTAGGTTTCTTCTAATATATCTAAATGGTATCCTAATCACCCTATAATTCCACTTTTATAAATTTAGCACTCCTAAATCCTTTTAAACTCTATATGCTGATCGTCCCCCCTATTTATTATTTTATATTTTTTTTATTTATTAATTACCCTATTACTTACATTACCCCTATTACTTACATTACCTTAAGTTTATAAAAACCTAAGCTAATTTGAGTAAACTTTGTACATAAACGCCACCTACTAGACTTTCTAAAAATAAATTGTTCATTCACATTATCACTTTTCTAAATATGGAAAGTTTACTGGCAAACTTCCAAATTTCACGATCTACATCTTCCTTTCCCAATACTTCACTATCTATTATCTTAACCGCTTAACTATTAAAAACCAGAATTGACGTAGCAATGCCCTTCAACACGTCCTGTCATTCCCCCATTATCACCACATGTGAACAAATGGAATACTTAACACCAAACTCGTATGCACACAAAATAAGATAATCATTTACCTTCTAAAATGACATCATGCATGTATGTAAACCACTTCGACATACATATAGAACACATAGCACGCAAGAAACATACAAAATGGATACTTAGCCATTTTAAAAATAAAAAAAAAAAAAATAAAGGTATAAACTACCTACTCAAATCAACTGTTTGTCCACACAAAGGGTTGGGCGCAGTTTTGATGCAAAAGGAGAAAGTGATAGCTTACGCATCCCGCTAACTCAAAGTTCATAAGAAGAACTACACAACTCATGATTTAGAACTTGGAACTGTAGTGTTTGATCTAAAGATTTAGAGACACTCGTATGGCACGAAGTGCATCGTGTTCACTGATCATAAGAGCTTGCAACACATTCTTGATCAGAAGGAGTTGAACATGAGACAACGCCGTTGGTTGGAACTAGTAAGTGATTACGATTGTGAGATTCGTTATCACCTTAGAAAGGCGAACGTGGTGGCAGATGCCTTAAGCCGAAAGGAGATGATTAAGCAGCTATGAGTTCGAGCCTTAATGATGACAATCGACGTAAACCTTCCATCTCAAATTTTGAAAGCTTAAGCCGAAGCAATGAAGGAAGAAAACCTTCGTGGTATGAACAAATAGTTTGAGACTCGTCTTGACGGAAACACACAGTAATTGGGGGAAAAACAGTAGTTGGGTACACGTTTTTAAACGGATTGACGACCTTGATCAATGAATGAGTTTATACAAACTAAATATTCTATCACATCTGGATTAGAAAGATGACCATATCTTAAGAAGTTAAACTGGTGACCCATAATGAAAGCAAAATATGGCCACTATTTCATAATGGTTGATAGTGCAAAAGTTAAGGCCGAATATCAAAAACCATCTGGTTTATTGGTACAACCTGAGATTCCTTAGTGGAAGTGGGAGAAGATAACAATGGATTTCGTCACGAAATTGCCAAAGACGTCAAGTGGTCACGATAAACTATGGGTTATCATTGATCGACTCACTAAATCTGCACATTTTCTGCCAATGAAGGAAACAGATTCAATGGAGAAGTTAACGAGACTTTAATTGAAAGAAGTAGTCTCAGCATGGAGTGCCAGTTTCGATCATCTCTACGAGATACAGATTCATCTCATTTCTAGCAGCCACTTCAGAAAGTCTTTAGGTACTGCAGCTAAGATGTGAGTACTGTCATATCATCCCCCCAATGCGACGTTCAAAGGAGAGTACCATTCAAACAACGAAGGATATGTTACGTGCATGTGTGATTGATTTTGGAAAGGGATGGGATAGACAATTACCTCTAGTGGAATTTTCTTACAACAACAGTTATCACACGAGCATTAAGGTTGCACCGTTTGAGGCATTATCTGGTCGTAAGTGTCGATCACCTATCAGCTGAATTGAGGTTGTAGACAGTCAACTCACTGGTCCAGAGATTATTCATGAAGCAACTGAGAAGATTATTCAGTTTAAAATCCGAATTCAAGCCGCTTGTGATCGTCAAAAGAGTTATGCTGATGTGGGGAAAAACCTATTGAGTTTCAAGTAAGGAGGATAAGGTCATGCTAAAAGTTTCACCATGGAAAGGGGTGATACGTTTCAACGAAAGGGGTGAAACATTTTGGCAAACGGGGAAAGCTGAACCCGCGTTATATTAGACCTTTCAAGATTCTTGCTAAAGTTGTAACTATTGCTTATCGACTCAAACTCCCGGAACAACTGAGTAGAGTCCATAGTACTCTTCATGTATCGAAACTAAAGAAGTGTTTATCTGACGAAACACTTGCTATTCCGTTGGATGAAATTCAAATCGACAACAAGCTTCATTTCGTCGAGGAACCCGTTGAAATCATTGACCGAGAGGTCAAAAATTTGAATCAAGCCGCACCCCCATATCCCAAAGTACGTTGCAATTCAAGAAGAGGTCCCGAGTTTACATGGGAGCGTGAAGACCAATTCCAGAAAAAGCATCCGCACCTTTTTGTTAACCCCGTACCCTCGTCGAATACCACAACTCGAGCTTTGAGGACAAAGCTCTTTTAACGGGGAAAGACTGTAACACTCCACAAATTCACAGGTCAATATTTTACCATTTACGTTTGATAATGTATAATAGGTTTACCAGTCCCCTGGGCCTAAATCGTATTATCATAATGGGCTCCAGGCCCAACCAAAGCAACCTAAAATATGATGGGTCAGAACTAAGCCCAGTTCCGTGCTGGCACGGCCTATAAGAGGTAAAACAGGCATGACAGACCTTCCACGGACCAAGAAACATCCGCGGAAGGGAACCCACATCCGCAAGAACACGATTACTGCGGACCCTTGCCAGACAGGGGGCCTACTTCGGCCCACTAACAGATATGAGTGAAATATTAGGAAAACCTAGTATTAGGCTCACCTATAAAAAGGGGTGCTCTGACACCCCACGAGGTATGATTTTCTGATCACATTTCACACACACATATACTATGACATTCTCTAACAAAAACATGAATACTTACTCTCATGCTAGAGTCTAATCATAGGGTCCGTCCTCACAGTAAGACTAACGGTTTACCTTCAATTGTGCAGGAGATCACTACATCACTTGGCTTAGTACAAGATACTATTCATTGGCCCAGTCCAATAACCATCTCAGATCCACCATATTCAGCCTGTAACATATTTTATACTAACAAGTTGGTGCCATCCATGGGACACTGAATACAACTGCGTTCTACGAAAATACTCACCATGAGCAGTCATGAACAATCTGCCCCTAGCCAGCCCACATCCGCCATGCGGAATACAATTAGGAGAGGAAAAGAGCCAACACCACAAGACTGGGGTGGGCTTGCGTCCGACACAGCCCTCCGAGAGTATTGTGACAAAAATTAAAACCAATTGCTCCCTATCATAGCGGAGAAATTTAACAAAGAGAAAGAGAAAAATGAAAAACTAAAAGAAGTTAAATCCCGACTTAACTTCGGCGGATCTACCGGAACGTCACGATATTCCGAGTCAAGGACAATGAGTACCAAGTAATATGAAAAGAGATATAGATCTAGGCACTCGCGCAGCCGAAGACCTAGCCCTAGTGTATTCTCAAGACTCAAACGTGACCGATCAAGATCGCCAAAACCAAAAGAGAAAGAGGGATCTATAACACCTTGATAATTCACATAGCATCGAAGGCTAAATATGGGGTATTACTTCATGAATCAACAATCATAATCATAGAAAATGACTTATAAAGAGACGTTTGGAAAATTTAGTTATCATTCAAATATCGCATAAAATCAAGTTTTACAAAGAAGTTCCCAAAATACATTGAAACATAACGTTTGAATGATAACAAGTTGGACGCCATGCCAAGTCCATGCCACTTCCATGCCTTAAACTGCTTAGTTTACTGAGATTAACATGCTAAAAA
This sequence comes from Tanacetum coccineum, assembly GCA_026074375.1. Taxonomy (NCBI): domain Eukaryota; kingdom Viridiplantae; phylum Streptophyta; class Magnoliopsida; order Asterales; family Asteraceae; genus Tanacetum; species Tanacetum coccineum. The sequence continues at coordinate 45,030 of BQNB010027448.1, read as the reverse complement.
AGGTCAAAACAAAAGGTTGAGAGAAATTCATAGGTTTGTAATGAAATGGGTTGAATACACATCATCATAAGTGGTAATAATTATAACAATTACAATTTATTATGAAAACAGTGTGTTGGAGTGTGTGGGTTATAATTGCCCTAGCTCATGACAATTCAACACATTAACATGGAAATCACCTCAGTAACATTATTGGAGGAAAATGTCCTCTTGGAAAGGTTAACTTTCCGAAAGTTACTCATTTTTCTCAATAAAATAAAAGTGCGTTGATACCTCATGGATAGGTAAACACAAACGGAGATTCGTCAATCCCAATAGATCTATCCTACAATATTCGCGTATCACAGTTCACAAGTGATTAATGGTTTCATGATTAAATAGATATTAGACAGAGAGGAAATTGGAGTTTAATTAAATATGTGGCTTACTCATCGGGTTTTACTATGAGCTTAAAGAAGTTGTACTAGGGTTTTGGAGGGAAATATAATTCAAATATTATGCATTGTAACCTTGTACACATGACTTATAAGTTTTTACTTTTGGTTTGTATAAAAACATTACATGTAATCAGGGTTTTGGTATAAACATTAACGTATAAAATCCGTTTTATATTAAATGTTATAAAAGGTATGTTAAATAGATAACGTATGGTAAAATAGAGTTTAGAACATATTACTTGACATATTATAACGTTTACTTGATATAAACATTGATGGAATTGGCATTGGTAGTTACAGAGCACGTTTACTTTTGTAATGTAAGTTACATTACGTTATGGATGGAATAAAGCAAAAATCTTTCCATGAAAATGGTTGCATCTAATTTAATAGATGGAAATTACACTGAGGAAAATTGCATCTGATTTAATAGATGGATAATTATATAGGGGAAAATTATGGGTTGTTATAGTTTCCCAACCTTAAAGATATCTCATCTCGAGATTTAGTTAGATGTTGGAGTGATGTTTGAAAATATATGTGGATATTTGTCATGAATTTGATCTTCGCGTTCCCATGTAAATTCTAGTCCTCTTTTAGAGTTCCATCTTACTTTGACTATAGGAATAATCACTTTGTTTTAGTTGCTTGACTTCTCGATCCATAATTTCCACTGGTTCTTCCACAAAATTGATTTTGTCATCGAGCCGAAGCTCTTTCATTGGAATGATGAGGGATTCGTCAGATAGGCATTTCTTTAAATTAGAAACGTGGAAGGTACTGTGGACCTTACTGAGTTCTTCTGGAAGCTCAAGTGTGTATGCCACTGGGCCGCCCCTTTTAAGGATCTTAAATGGTCCAATGTATCGGGGGTTAAGCTTTCCTCGTTTTCCAAATCGGATGACACCTTTCCGAGGTGACACTTTTAACATAACACGATCTCCAACTTGGAATTCCAAAGGCTTTCACCTTACATTGACGTAACTCCTTTGCAGGTCTCTTGCAGCTTGCAAGCGTTTGTCCTCAGAATTTTATCACTATCCTTTACGTGGTTTTCCATGGAATGTCTCTAGTCCCTGTGAGTTGGACATCTCCAACTTTGGCCCAACAGATAGGTCATCGCACTTTCGACCATAAAGTGCCTCGAATGGTGCTGCCTTAATACCGGCATTGGTAAACTGTTATTGAAGGAAATTCTACCAGTGGTTAGTGTCTCTTCCATCCTTTTCCAAAATCCGATAACACAACTCGTGAGCATGTCTTCGAGTGTTTGGATAGTTCTTTCACTTTGTCCATCTGTCTCGAGATGATATGTCGTACTCATGTCTAACTGAGTACCCAAAGCATTCTGTATTGACTGCCAAAATCTGGATGTGAAATGACTGTTATGATCCGATATAATGGATATCGGCACTCCATGCCGTAAAACTATCTCCTTTATATATAACCTTGTAAGGGTTTCCATACTATCTGTCTCTCTAGTAGGGATAAAATGTGCTGTTTTGGTAAGGCGGTCTACAATGACCTAAATTATGTCATGTCCGCTTGATGTTTTGGGTAGTTTTGTAATGAATTCCATTGTTATTCTTTCCTTTCCATGTAGGAATCTGCTTGTTGTATCATTAGCCGGATGGCTTCTGACAGCTGCTTTAAACTCTAGACAAATGATAAACACTTGCCAACATATCAGCGATGATTCCTTCATGTTAGGCCACAAATAGAGTTTCTTTAGATCCTGATACATCTTGTCAGAACCTGGGTGGATGGAATACTTTGATTTATGGGATTCATGCATGATCAAGTCTCTTAAATTACCAAAGAGTGGTAACCATCTTTGGTTCTTGATACATCAGGTTCCATCAGGACGTACTTCAAATGCTTTCTCCATTCCTCATAAATTCTCAGCTTTGATGTTTTCTTCTTTGATTGCCTTGGTTTAGGCTTTGAGGATTTGTTATGATAAATTGGGTGAATGTCAATGCTAATTCCCTTGACAAAGTTAATCAAAGTGTTTGATTTGTTTCTTCCAGCTTAAGGCATCTGCTACAACATTTGCCTTTCCAGGATGGTAGCGAATCTCATAATCGTAATCTGCAAGCAATTCTAACCAACGGCGTTGTCTCATGTTCAACTCTTTCTGATCACGGATATCTGAAACGTTTATGATCAGTAACATGAACAACTTGTGCATATAAGATATGTCTTCCAAATTTTAAGAGCGAATACAACTAACTCCCTAATTCAAGTCGTAAGTGGTAAAGTTCTCTTCAAGAGGCTTGTGTTTATGTCGAGATGGAAAATGGCAATACCTTTATCCTCTTTTGCATTAACACTGTCTCTATCCAGAACCTGTGTGATGCATCACAGTTAACACAAAGTCATCGTACTCCTTCTGGTCAGCTAATAATTGGAGCTTCACACAATTTTTGTTTTAGCAGTTGGAAGGCTGACTCTTGGTTTTCTCCCCATATATACTTCTTGTTTTTTTGGGTTAATTCAGTCAAAGACTTTGTAATCTTCGAAAAACCTTCGATGAATCTTCGATAGTAGCCGGTGAGTCCTAAGAATTGGCGTACTTCTATGGGTGTAGTAGGAGATGCCCAATCCTTGACTGCTTCAATCTTGGCGGGGTCAACGTGAATTCCTTGGCTGTCAATTACGTGCCCAAGAAATTGCACGATAGTGATCCAGAAATCACATTTGGAAAACTTGGCATACAATTTCTCCTTTTTGAGTAATTCCAAGTATATTCTAGTGACAACGTGTTTCTTCTTGTTACGGGGAGTAGTAATAATATCATCGATGAACACAATCCCACAAAATTATTCCAAGTATGGTTTACATACACGGTTCATGAGATCCATGAACACAGCAGGCACGTTGGTTAAACCAAATGGCATTACTGGAAATTCATAGTGTCCCTGTCTTGCGTTCTGAAAGCATCGTGGGGAAATATATCAGCCCTGACTCTCAAGTTGGTGATAGCCGATCTTAAGTCAATTTCACGTAAAACACACGAACCTAAGTTGGTCAATAATCATCGATCCTGGGTTATAGGTAGCATTCGTTACGGTGAGTTTATTAGCTTCCGGTATCGATACACATTTCTGAAAGATCCGTCCTTTCGTTTTAACAAACAAGACAGAGCTCTCCCAAGGCGATGTACTTGGTCGAATAAAGACCTCGTTGTCTGCTAATTCTTGTAGTTGTTAGATAGTTCTTGCATTCTAAAGGAAGCTAATCGTAGGGTGAATCCAGGATACTGGTGCCACTCCTGCATTAAATTGATTTGGAATTCTAACTTGGCGTACAGAGAAGCCTGGCGGGTAGGTCTCAAGAATAACTTCTGGAAATTCTCTGACGACTGGAGTATATTCCAGTCGTTTTTTTCCGTCTGAACTTCTTCCCGTTACATGGGCTAGAACGAAAACTTGATATCCCCTGGATATATATCTTTCAGTTTTAATACAGGATATGAGGCTTAGTCGGGTTTTACTTCGATCACCTCGTATGATCAAAGTTTCACCGTTAATTGGGATGTAGACGACTTTCTCATCACAGATAATTCTAGCATGATACTTGGATAACCAATCCATACCAATGATGACGTCAAAACTACCGAGCTTAATCGGCATAAGGTCGATTTCGAAAGGTTGATTTAACAAGATCAGAGTACAGCCCTGGATAACGCTATTAGTGCCTACTAGGTTTCCATCGGCCATTTTAATGTCGTAGGTGGTATCTAGTGTAATTGGTGGGATATTTAGCATAGAAGCAAGAGATATGGATACAAAACTTTTATCGGCTCCTGAATCAAATAATACTCTAGCTAAATGTTGGTTTAGAAGGAATGTACTCGTGACTACGTTCGGGTCTTGGTGAGCATTCTTGTCCCTCAGCATGTATGCTCTCCTATGGGCACTGTTGTTTGCTTTTGATCACTGGTTTCTGTAATGCCCTTTCTCTCCACAAGCATGATAAGTTACTATTACTGGTTACAGGTTACTTCCAGTGGCTGGCCCTTTGTTCTTACAGTTCCTGGTCTGATGACCCACCTTGTTGCAAGTCTGACACTTGACAGTGGCAAGTCTATGTGATGCAGGGCGCATCTATTTTACACATGGGAAGAGCTTCCCAGCATACCACTATTGTTTTAGTGTGTGCCACATAACCTTGACGGTTTTTCTTGCCTTCTATCTGTTGTTTGGTAAGTATCATTGTTGTGGTTGTAGTGTTGTTGTAAAAATTTGGGTTTTTTATTTTGTAGTTGTTGTTGTTAAAGGTTCTTCGAACTCATCAAACTTTCGTTGCGATCATTGGTTTCTTTGCACAACATTGTGATTAGTTTACTTGATCCATTAACCGCGGTAGGTAATGACTTCCAACCAAAGTTTAAGATTTTTGAACCGGTAACATTTTCCTCAATACACCTGGGTAATCCGCCTCGATGAATACTCCATGAGTTTTCTCAGAATTTGTACCTAGTTGGTACATAAAACCATGCCAACTCCCCTAGAACTTCTAAACAAAGTCTTGATATCATCCCTTTTACAGTTAGATTGTACAAATCATTTCCATTTTTCTTGACCTCTCATTCGAGATAATACTTTCTTTATTAAGAGCTTTTTAAATTCAAAACCAGGTGATTTTATAAGCTTCCTCCCTTTTCCATTGCTGGGCGAATGAAGTCAACAGGACCAAGCTTCTTCAGTTAGAGTAACCAGTAGCAATTTCACTTTTGTTGCAGAATCCTCAGTTACAGTTCCTACGGAGAAATACCGATTCATTCGTCAAACGAGTGGATGAGACCAACAGCGCCCTTCCCGTACCTTTGGAAATAGAAAGGTGGCCAGCTCATAAACTCTTTTGTTACTACATTTTCTTGCTACATGAGTTTCTCTTTGTCCGGTGTTCCTATTGGTATTATCAGTATTTTCCATGGTAGCAGCTTGTGCTTCTAGAGCTGCGGAAACACTATTAGTGATATGTGTTTAATTACACATACCATTTTCCCATAATAAGCGACTTAAAGACTAAAACATGCAAAAATACATTGTATTTGTATATTTGCATTTTGTATTTGTGCAGGAAATGGATATCGATAGAAAAAACAAAAAGAAAGCCAAAAGCAGCAAATCCAAGCAGAATAAAAAGGACAAAGCCAAAAGTTCAAGCCAAGTGAAGAATATACAACTTTGAGAGGCTAAAATTAGCCTAAACCTTAAGGTTGTATTGCTAAAGAGAAAGACAAGGCCAAACTGCCAACTGAACGGGCAGAGATTACAATTTAAGTTATAAGACTTGCATGGGGACCAAACTGTCTATCTCCCCCAAAAAGTCTTCTTCCCCAGCCCAATCAAACCCAGGGAACAACTTGGTGGTCGTACCATACCTCTCCCCGCAAAACCACTTCTCTCCCTATGCCAAAATCATTTTCAACATACCCTACTACCTCCCCCCAGTTGTATAAAAGCCATGTTGGCAATCCTTCTCTTTTCCCAAGTATCTTCAATGGCCGAGATTGACTCCAAAGGAGCTCAAAAGAAATCAAAGGCTGGGATTTGCTTTAGATTCACCTCACACAACAAGCACACTTGTTTTTATTCTCCAAAGAAGCACAAGCTCAAGTCCAAGACTTCGGCTTAAATACGAGCTATTTGTAAGCCTTTGAGCATCTTAAAAGTTTTTTCTAGTTTTTAAGTTTTAATACAACTTAGCTTATTTTTAGTTATTTACAGCTTTTATTTCATTACTTTGTAACACTTTCAAAATTAATGCAAGTTTGAAGTTTTTTTTTTTTAATCAATACCAGTGTTAAGTTTCTTAATCATATTGTTTTGTGTTCAAAGAGTTCTCAACACAGCTTATTTATAAGCTGCCTTAATCAAGTAAATCTAAAAAAGTAAGTAGTAAAGAGAAAAATCATACCAATCACATCTCAAATATACCACAGCTTATGTTGTATCGAAGATAAGCCATTCGGGATGGGCTTTATGGATCTTACTAACTTGTTTTCTACAAGTTAGAGCTTGTAGATTGTGATTACCCTGTTTTGAACAAGGGTGTGTAAGTCTCTCTTTTCTTACCTTACTATTTATTGCAAGAACTACTAGTTATGATGTTAGCACTGTTAGTTTTAAGTTAAATACGCTAGAGACCAATTCATGCTTATTTAAGTGCTTATTATTGATTAATATTTGCTTATAAGTGTTTTACTTTGTTATTTGATAATCTGTTTTTAATTAGTTTGAAAGAAAAAATGATTTTTAAAGGCTATTTTCAAATAACAGTACTAACCTGTAGTTAGTACTGCTAGTTCATTTTAGGAACAGTACTAACTCCACACTAAGCAGTAACTAAACGCTAAGTTAGTTAAAATGGTAAGTTTACTTTTTGGAACACACTAACTTAACACTACCAGTACTAACTCCAAGTTAATACTGTTAGTCTTAACTGTTAGTACTGGTTGTTCAACTTAGCTTATCAGCTTATAATTTCTGTTATATCAGATTTACATTAGCCATTTTGAGTAAATTAAACACATTTTCCTTTACTTTCTTTTAGGTGTAAGCAATTAATACTTATTTCCTTTTAAAATATTTTCATAGTGTACAGTTTTGTAGCTTTTTAGCTTTATTTATCATTTTTAGTTTATCTAGTTGCTTATATCCTATTACTAAGTGCTTATTAAGGTTAGGTGATCTTCTGTTTTAGCTTGTTTGCTTATTTATTATTTCTTTAAGACTTGTTAGCCTAGCAGTACTAACCTTAAGCTAACAGTACTAACTTTAGCCTAGCAGTACTAACTCCAAGTTAGTACTGGTAGTTAAACTATTATACTAGTTGTTAGTACTGTTGTGTTATCTAGTTTATTTAGCTTAATAGCTTTTTGTATTTGCTTATTTTATAGTTAGGTTTAGTTATTTGTCTGTCCTTAAGTTTACAATGAGATTATTTGTGTCTTAGTGGAAAAGTTTATAAGTGTTTTTGTCCATTTCTAGCTTTTTGTTATGTTGTTCAGTGCTTTTTCTCTTTGCTTATTTTTATGTGCTGTTGCTTTAGTTTTATCAGTTTTAGTGCCGACATCATTCTTTGACATTTCAAACACAAATCGACAATCCGTCTTGCGAATTCTCCCATTCTAGCCCGTTGGGACATAACGACCCCGGGAACACTCTAACTAGCTTCGGTTTATACTGGATAACTTGGCCTCGCGGATTCTGATCCTTGTTGTATTTATATCATATATAGATAAGTTTTCTAAGGAGATAATTGCAGCGAGTCAATTAGCAACTAGTTTCCTGAATGGCGGACCTAAGTCATGCTGGTGCTAGCAGATTTGATAGTCCACCCTGGGAGACATTTCTATCAACATTTACAAGGCAACCACAAAATAAGAATCAATACAAAAATAGTCAAATCGATAAGTCATTGTCAAAAATTTACATACATAGTGGATATTGAAATAACTTGACATAGATACTATATTGATACAATCTTAACAAAGAAATATAACAGTACCTTGATATTAAATTGTTGGATATAATAGAAAATTTTGGAATCAAGGACTTTCCACAGATGACACCTCTAACAAGCATATGAACTCATTAGTTCCTCGAGACTGCATTCACTCTAGTATCAACGGTATGATCCATAATGCATTTATCAACTTTGCTAAGATAGACTCATCAAAGGATAGTCTGGTTGGTGGTGTATACCTAATCGTGATGAAGATCCACGATGAAGAGAAGATAATGGTATGAGAGATCCAACAAGCTCAGTCTATCTAGAAGGTGTAATGGTGGAATTATATGCTCAATGTCTTGAGCATTAATCATATCTGGATACATAAATAAACATCAAAGATACGATACATGAATAACCTTAACACAGGGTATAGGATAGACAACCACGACATAACAATAAATCGTTATCATGAAATAGCGAGTTATAACAAATCACAACTGTTTATGTCCATAAATAAAAAACTTGTCTACATATTTTTACATAGCCAAAAATTTGACCAAGTTCATTATTTTATTCCACACATCAGTGTTAGATTCTAAACCAAAGCTAGTAAATGACAAGGAACTAGTCTAGTAGTCTGGTGGTCCTCCCTTGTGGTTCTTGAGCTCATGGATCGTATACAGAAGACTCTTCATATCTGAACGGTGGCGAACCTAGATATCCTCAATGAGCATCTCTATAGTAGAAATCCTGACGCGAGCAAGAACAATCTCATTGTCATGCCTTATTTGCTCTCATTGTAATCTAAAAATCTAGGTAAGGGCTTCTTAAAGTTCGGTTTCTAGTTGGTCAAAATCTCGCTGTATGATTACTCGACAATATAAACCAGACCTTGCTATCATTATCTTCCATATATCAAATGCGCTGAACAAGAGGGAGCTCATCTAAGGGATTCAAAATAGTCCTTGATCTGGTTCCTCATGGCGCTCCCAGATGCTCTTATGAAGAACTCTCTCCAATCTTAAATCTTGAGGTAGGGCAGAAGAATCAATAGGAGGATGATAGGGAAACAGGCTCGTTGTTTGAGTGGCAAATCTCCTCAGAGTAGAAATAAGTATCGGGATCAAATAGTGTTGATGGTGTAACAACAGAGATGGAAGCAAAACAGTTGGTGAGCCAATAGACCGTGGCAATGGAATACGTGATTCATTACTAGTAGCATTATATGCTTGCATGACCTTCATATACGGATCATCGTGGAAAGGTGAGATGCTAGCGAGGCTAAAAGATCCTTAGATAAATCCTCTGAAGAGTATGAGAGGTTACCCCCCGGTGAGCTAGGGAAATAGTCCGGTGAAGCCGGAGTATAGTCAGGAGTGTTCGTGGAGGAAAAAGCATCATCAATATAGGAATCAGATAGGACGATAATAGGGTGAGTGGATGTAGATATAATTCTGTAACAACCCAGTGGAAAATAACATAAGTTATTTATTTAATAGTATAATAGTTATGTATCTTTACATACTATTCAGGAAATGTAGTGGCACGGAGGACTTTCTTGAATGAAAAATGGTTATAGTTTAGGTTTTAACCTTGTTCTCTATAACCGCGGCTCTTGATACCAATCTATAACACCCCGATAATTCACATAGCTACAGCGGAAGCTAATATGGGGTATTACTTCATGAATCAAAGTCAAATCCATAGAAAGACGACTCAGAATGAGACTTTGGAAAAATTTAGTTATCATTCAATATCATATCAAAGTTTTACAAAAGAAGGTCCCAAAATACATTGAAAACATAAAGTTTGAATGATAACAAGTTTGGACGCCTGCAAGTCCATGCCACTCCGTGCCTTAAACTGCTTAGTTACCTGAGATAAACATGCTAAAAAGGTCAATACAAAGGTTGAGTGAAATTTATAGGTTTGTAATGAAATGGTTAAATACAAGTCATCATAAGTGGTAATAATTGTAAAATTACAATTATTATGGAAAATAATTTTATTGCCCTAAGCTCATGACATCAACACGTTAACATAGAAATTACCTCAGTGACATTATTGAGAAACAAATGCCTCTTGGAAAGGTAACTTGCCAAATTTACCCATTTATCTCAAAAATAAGTGCGTTTTGATACCTCATGTACAGTAAACACAAACGGAAGTTCGTATAATCCCGATAGATCTATCCAAACAAATTCACGTGTCACTATCGCAAGTGTAAATAGTTCAATGATTAAATGATATTGACAGTGGAGGTAAACCTAGGAAATAATATATCAGGATAACATATAGTTAGGAAATACTTGTATTCATGGTTTATAGCATGTATCCCCCCACGGGGTTTGAAAAAACATATAAAGGTGAGACTATAAACTCACCTTAATAGGGAAATCTGATTGATGGTAAAATTAAATCAAATTGGATTAAAACGGCTTCGCACGCAACTAAGGATAATATGTCAAGTCTTTATGTTTTATATTTCAAAACTTTATATCATTAAGTTTAATGAAAATATTGGGTTTATTACTTGTTAAAATATCGTAATCACGTGTCCGGGCTATCATAATCTCAGAGATCGTGTAAAAACGTTTGAGGAGCCTAGATACTTTAAAATCGAAAATCCAGTAACTCCGTCAAATATTACGCAAATGAAAGCCCTAACATGAAACTCCCAAGTAACGTTTATACGTTTATAGTTTAATTGAAAAAGATTTATCTTATTAAGTTTCTTCAAGCTAGTAAAGATAAAATATGTTAATACTTACATAATTGATTTATATGTTTCGATCGATGAATGAATGATAAATGTGTCAGGTTTTTAATAAAATCAAGTTTTAAAATGTTTAAATATATTTTTGTTATTAAATATAAAAATATTACATTTTATACCTTTGAAATTTGAAAATGGCATATAACAATTGGTATATTATATAACTTTTACAAATTTTACCTTACTTTATAATTTAAACCATTTAACCATTTTAAACCCTTAAACTTTGATATATGGCAAACTGGCCCCTGTGTTTTAACTTAAGAGTAAATGAAACTTTTGGCCCGAAAGATTATAAGTTTCTAAAATTACCAATTTATAACCCTTATGCATGAAAAGTTTTGTGTTTTTAGTCCAAATTTCATGATCTTTGTATTTTTTTATCTCAAAATTAATTTTCAGCTTATAGCATATACTATACAGCTAAAAATAAGTTAGTTTTTTACTAGCTGTAGCTATGAAATGAGCTTATGAGATTTTGAAAATCAAAATGGGGTACATTTGGTTTAGAAAATGTAATCCGTTCCGACGTTAGAGCTTTTAAGGGTTTTGATTCTAAGTTATAAAAATGATCAATTAGCAATAGAAATAGCTATAGGACAGCTTATAGCTTTTAGTTTATATTAGGGTTGAATGAATATAGCTTTTTAGGGTTTTAAGGGTGCGTTTGGTTTAGGAAAACCAAATGAGTAGGTTTAGGGTTTAAGAACTTAACTCATGTGATCATGAAAGTACATAGGAACTTTATTAGGAATTTATGATAAGCTTATGAGGGGTGTAGGGAAAACTAGCTCATGTATAAAGTTCGAATAATTAGGTTTCAAAGATGGTCGAACTTAGGGTATGGTTAGGGATTAAAAAGGTTTAAAAGTGTTGATAATTTGTACACAGGCTAGAATAAGTTTAAAACAAGATCTGAAAAAGTATCAAAAGCTTTATGAACAAGTAAGAAAGACTTATTAGTCACATGAAATGGGTGAAATGTAACCCTAACATAGAGAAGAATCAAGGACTTCTATCCTTATTAACTTGGCTTCTAAACTAGCTAGTCTTTTGGTCTTCTCTTTTCTAGGGCTTAGACTAGAACATAATTTATAGTCTGTGTTTAATTTTTTGTGGCGAGTTTTTAAAAGTGTCTTGGTTTTGGTTTATAATAGGGCATTGAAATGATTGGAGGCCAAGTTTTGAAGGAGTATGGCCAAGTTATGAAGAAGTAGTTGATCACGGTTTAAGGCTAGGTGTGACTATTAGATGTGGCTAGGACTCGCTTAGAGAGGTGTTGAGAGGTTAAAAAAAATAGAAGGGGGTTACGATATCCAAGAGGTGAACGAGGGGTTTCTTGGGGAACGAAAGGTGCAAGTTGATGACAGTAGGTGACAAAGAAGTGAATGGAGCTAGCAAGGTGTTTACAGAGGTGCAGGCAAGGTGGTGACAAAAAGGTGTGGAGGGGTGCTAGCTTAGGTAGGACTTAGTTTAAAAAACTATTAAGAGGTGCCGGTTTGCTATGGATACGGGTTAGGGTTTTAAGGTTTAAGCGAGTGAGTGGAGTTGAAATGGAGGGAAAGAAATGTTAAAATGTGTGCATTGGAGTGGTTGTAACACGTGCTAAATAGGTAGATGAAATACCTATTGATTTGGAGTGAAAAGGAGCTTATTTGAATAGATGTGGCTTAATCGGTGTTTTTTACTATAAGCTAAAGGAGTTGTTACTAGGGTTTTTGGAGGGAAATATAATTCAAATATTATGCATTGTAACCTTGTACACATGACTTATAAGTTAGTACTTTTGGTTTGTATAAAAACATTACATGTAATCGGGGTTTTGGTATAAACGTTAACGTATAAAATCCGTTTTATACTAAATGTTATGAAAGGTACGTTAAATAGATTATGTATGGTAAAATGGAGTTTAGAATATATTACTTAACATATTATAACGTTTACTTGATATAAACGTTGATGGAATTGGCATTGGTAGTTGCGTGAGCACGTTTACTTTTGTAATGTAAGTTACGTTACATTATGGATGGAATAAAGCAAAAATCTTTCCATGAAAATGGTTGCATCTAATTTAATAGATGAAAATTACACTGAGCAAAATTGCATCTAATTTAATAGATGGATAATTATATAGGGGAAAATTGTGGGTTGTTATAGAGGTGTGTTCAAAAGGTTAGGAAGTAGACGAAGAAGTGTATCCGCATGCTCCGATAGCCACAACCAACCCTCCTACTCGAGGTACACAGAAGCACTCTCGGAAAGTGAAGACAGTGGAGGCGGTCATTGGAAATCAAGATCAAAGAAAAAGAAACCAAGCAGGGAGGAGGATGATTTATCCCAGCCATGGGTATGTGAAGAGGTAGATCCTTTTACACCTAGAATCCGCTACTTCGATTTCCCAAAAACAAGAATGTCGAGTCACATTAAGACATATGATGGGAGTGAAGATCTAGAAGATCACTTGAAAATTCTTTAGACAGCCGCAAAAACAGAACGATAGGCTATGCCAACCTGGTGCCACATGTTTAACTCTACGTTGACAGGAAACACGAGAGTATGGTTTGACGACCTACGCCCAGCAGAATTAATAGACAGCTATGATGATCTAAAGAAGAGAGCTTTCTAGAAAAACAACCTTCACAGAAAACATGCATCAAAGATACCCAATATGCTCCACAACATCAAACAGCGGGATGGAGAGTCCACGGAAGATTTTGTGAGAAGATAAAAGCTGGAAAGCAGGGACGTTAAGGGGGCACCAGAATGCATGAGGATCTTCGGATTCATGCATGGATCATAAACCCTGGACTCATTAAACGTCCGCACGACAAAATCCTAAAAACGGTTGTCGAAATGATGAGAGTGACTACATCTTTCCTCAGAGGAGAGGTGGCAGCCTTGAATCATGAGCGAAAAAAGCCATTTCCACCGTAGAAACAGCAGGAAATCGGTCACAGACAAAATTTCACGAACGGAGGCTTCCGGAACCAGTAGAGACCGGAAAGAAAGCAAGATCGATTCACGCTTCTCACAAAAACAACCAAAGAAATTTTCGGCTAGAAAAGGAAATTCAAGACTGTCACCACCACAATGACAACCCCGGTTGAGAAACAGAATCACGCTAAGTTTTGTGAGTTTCATGGCGAAGTAGGGCATACCACGGATGAATGTATGCACCTAAAGAAGCAAATAGAAGAGATGATCAAGGCAGGAAGTTGTCGCACCTAATCAAAGAGATCAAAAAGAACATGGTAAGGAACAACCCCAAAGCAGAAAAGAAAGGGGAAACTTCTGGAAGGACTAAAAAGCCTAACCATCCTAATGGTTCCACCCAGGGGAAATAGTAACCAGGCAGAAGATTCACAGCAAAAAGCGTTTTCCTCGAAACCTAGAAATATAGTTCCACCCCTGGGTGAAGATGAAGAAACCACAAGGTCTGATAATCATTAGGCGAAATTCCCTCCAATGATTATCAGACCTTGGTGTTTCTTCATCCTTCACACCAGGGGTGGGAAAATATTTCCTAGGTTTCGAGAAAAGCTTAGCGTGATCTTCTGCGTGCTACTCTTTCCCAGGTTGAACCTATAGGAAGGTTTAGGCTTTGTCCTTCCCCAGAAGTTTCCTTTCTTTCTGCTTTGGGTTGTTCCCTTCCCAATGTTCTGTTTGATCTCTTTGATGTAGGTGCGACAACTTTCCTTCTTGAGCATCCTCTTCTATTTGCTTCTTAGGTGGCTTATATCATCCGTGGTATGCCGCTACTTCGCCATGGATACTCACAAAACTTAGTGTGATTTTCCGTTTCTCAACCGGGATGTCATTGGTGGTGGAAGTCTAATTTTCCCGTTTTCTAAGGCAGAAAATTCTTTGGGTGTTTTTGGAAAGCGTGATCCAAAAAAAAATAAAATCTTGCTTTCTTTCGGTCCTCTGCTGGTTTTCCCGAAGCTCCTTTGCTTGAAATATTGTCTATGACGCTTTCCTGCTTTACACAGTGGAAATAGAACTTTTTCCGCTCGTGATTCAGGCTGCACATCTCTTCCTCTGAGGAAAGATGTAGTCACTCTCATCATTTCGTCAATCATTTTTGGGTTTTTGTCATGCAGACGTTTAATGAGTTCAGAGTTTGTGATTCCATGCACGAATCTGGAGATCCTCATGCATTCTGGTGCTCCCTTAACGTCCCTGCTTTCCAGCTTGTATCTTCTCACAAAGTCTTCCATAGACTCTTCATCCCGTTGTTTAATGTTGTGGAGCTCTATGGGATCTTTGATACACTTTTTCTGCTGAAGATAGTTTTTCAGGAATGCCTTCTTTAAATCGTCATAGCTGTCTATTGATTCAGGCGGGACGTCGTCGAACCAAACTCTTGCACTTCCTGTCAGCGTAGAGTTGAACATGTGGCACCAAGTTGGCATAGCCCACCATTTTGTTTTTGCTGTTGTCTGAAAAATTTTCAAGTGATCTTCCGGATCCTCACTTCCGTCATATGTCTTAATATGACTGGGCATTCTTGTCTTTGGAAAATCAAAGTAGCGGATTCTGGGTGTAAAAGGATCTACCTCTTCACACACCCATGGATGGGACAAATCATCCTCCTCCTTACTTAGCTTCTTTTTCTTTGATCTTGATTTCCAATGACCGCCTCCGCTGTCTTCACTTTTTGAGAGCGTGTCTCTGTACTTCGAGTAGGAGGATTGGTTGTGGTTATCGGAGCGTGCGGACACACTTCTTCCCCTACTTCCCAACATCTTGAACACGCCCCTCATTTCTCTTCTGGTTTTGGTGATCTTGATCGGTCACGTCTGAGTCTTGAGAACACATTAGGGCTAGGTCTTGGGCTGCGCGAGCGCCAAGATCTATACTTCCTTTCGTATCCCTTAGTACTCATCGTTCTTGACTCGGAATACCGTGACGTTCCGGTAGATCCGTTGAAGTTAAGTCGGGCTTTTACTTCTTTCAGTTTTTCGTTTTTCTCTTTCTCTTTGTTAAACTTCTCAGCTATGATTGGCTGCAATTGGTTGTAAATTTTGTCATAATACTCCCGGAGGGCTGCATCGGACGCAGGCCCACCTCGGTCTTGCGGTACTGGTCTTTTTCTCTCCCAACTGTATTTCGCACGGCGGATGTGGGTTGGCTAGGAGCGGATTGTTCATGATTGCTCATGGTGAGTATTTTTGTAGAACGCAGTTGTATCCTGGCCCACTGATGGCGCCAACTTGTTAGTACAAAATATGTTACGGGCTGAATCTGAGATGGTTATTGGGTTGGGCCAATGAATATGATATTGTACTAAACTAAGTGATGTAATGATTTCATGCACAATTAAAGGTAAACCGTTAGTCTTACCGTGAGGACGAACACCACGATTAGACTCCGGCGTGAGAGTAAATATTCTTGTATGTCAGAGAATATTAGAGAACGTGTGTGTGAAATATAGTCAGAAAATCATACTTTGTGGGGGTGTTAGAGCACCCCCTTTTATAGGCGATCCCAATATTAGGTTTTCCTAACATTTCGCTTATATCTGTTAGTGGGCCGAAGTGGGCCCTTTGTCTGGCAAGGGTCCGCGGTAATCGTGATTTGCGGACGTGGAATCCCTTCCGCGGATGTTGCCTAGTCCGCGGAAGGCCTGCCACGTCTGTCTTGCTCTTTCGGGCCGTGCCAGCACGGGGCTGGGCTTAGTTTTGGCCCATCATACTTTATTTGTGTTGTTGGGCCTGGGGCCCATTCTTATAATACGGTTCAGGGCCAGAGGCCTGGTAAACCTATTATACGTCATCATATGTCTTTTTATTAAAAGACGTACATACCTAGCTACATGTTGACTCTTGCATTTCTCTACACCATTTATTTGTTCATTATAGAGTTTAAATACATAGTCCACAACAATTTATTTGCGGTGTGAATGAAATTCTGAATAGAAATAGAGAGCCAATATAATTGTTGTATTGTGCGATGAATATATGGTGGGATCATACACTCACTCACGACAATTAATCACACAACGAATAGCCAAATAATAAAGAAAACGAAAAAACAACATAAACAAGAAAGATTTCAATACTTTAACCTACACGGAATGTAAAGTTGAAATGATTTTATAAGTAAGAACAAATACAAAAAATGTCAAGAATTTTTTATACTTATCTTCGACGCACTCATTAAGCAACGAAGTTTTATTATCAACTTCGTTAGCAACCAAATGCCTTGAAAATATGGTAATATTATAAACACGAAGTATTTCACCTTTTTAATCTACGTGGGATGTAAATGTTGACTGCAGAATTTTTATTTACCATTTATGTGTTCATTATACGGTGTTGTTCGTTGAAGCTTCCTTGATAATAGTGCGAAAGCTTTAATACGGTTATTAAGGTACAATGCAATTGATTTCGGTGATCCTCATGAGGGTTTATTCTCACAATTTTGTTCTTTTTTGCTTGGTTGTGGTCGATGAGAAAAAAGGCGGTAATGCAACTCGTTTTGTGCTTTTTGAATATCATGCATTCATTTTAATGAAGAACGTGTACAACGGGTCAAATCATTATTACCTAAATGAGGAACGGGTCGAACTGATCACTTACTTTAAAAGTCTGTTCTTGATCCATTTAACTTTTAGGTGAAGTTTTACGAATAAAAATGTAACATATCAAAACATCATGTTTTTTAGATGAGGCGCACCGGACTCAAACTCTGTGCGGTCTGGTGTTTATTTTGTTTGGACTTGTGAGAGTGACACGCGTTCGTTGTTACGTTGCAATTGAATAAGTTGTACGTTAGTAAGAAAAAGTTGTCATTCTATCGATCTCTTGAAATTTGTTCTGGAAATTTAGGCAACCATGAGGGGATCGAATAACTTGCGTAGCCTCATTTGTTACTCAATGGATTGCTGTGAAATATTTGGGTTCGAAATTCGTATTATGAAGCACATGGATGCGAAAACCGAAGTGTGTGACACTTTATTTTTATGGGGAGTAGGTTTATAAGTGAATTAAGCTCATTAAACTCACTAAAATGATAGATAATGACAACTTTTTTTTCTTGACACATACAATATTTATTAAAAACATAGCAAGATGCTTTAGAAATTTCTAAGGATAATGTACGGATTTTTAAGCCAAATCGTCTCCAACTTAAACGATGGCTTTAACATCTATTACGACACAATATCTTCAAAAAATCATCGACCTTTGGTGAAGAAACGACTTCAAGATATACCTTGTTCCGATATGCCAACAAGCCACCCACATTACTTAAAAAAAACTTTCGAGAGCCTGCTTTATAATTTAAAATAAACGATGAAGCACATGGATGCGAAAACCGAAGTGTGTCACCACTTTTAAATGGGAGTAGTTTAAATGTGAATTAAGCTCATAACTCAACTAAAACTGATAGATAATGACAACTGATACTAAAAAAGTAGAATTTATATTCATTTTGAGATACATGCTATTGACAGAGTTCAAACTTTTTTAATTCTATAAACATCAGTACATGTATCTGAAAACATACTAAGAGAGACAAAAAAGTACTGCCAACCCCTATGGCACCAGAATTCCATTGGCACCACATTTTGTGCCGTATCCCTTCACACCAGAAAATGTGGTGCCGTTGGCCTAATTTTTTTTTTCAATTACATAAAATAGAACATACACAATATAACTAAAATAAACTTTATTAAAATAAAAACACATTACATTAAATAAAAAACAATACATAGAAATAAAAAAATACCAAAAAAAGACAATAAAATTAGAAAACATAAAGTTAACTAGTTTTGTGGTGGATGTAACGCCCGGATTCGTGCTTTTTGGGCGTTGACGATAGCCGCTTCGACCGAATCCATCATGCGTGTGTCGATTTGTAGCACTCGCAAGTCCTCGGAAATCTTTTGAGAATTGTATAAATTAATTCTCGAGTTTACCTCTCGCTCGATAACCTCCATTTTTGCCTTGCGGTCTAACTCATATTGTTGTTGCATCATTTCTTGAAACATTGTCGGGTTTGAACCGGAACTAGCTTTCGAGTTTGACGAACGGTGACTCTTAGTAATTCGTTGTGCCCCGGGTGGCCGAGGCAACGCGTCTTCTCCAAAATGCTCAGGTTCCTCGTTGGTAACCCGAAGACGATTTCGCCTTGCATATGTCGATTCGGGATTTTTCCAATTGTGCTTGTTTTTCTAAAATATCCAAGCGGTCTTATGCTTAAATTCTGAACTCGTGTGTGTTTTAAACAATATTTCTACCCTCGTCATCCAATCTTCATCGTTCTTCCCACTCATAAAAAACGTTTCTTGCACTAACAAATTAAACTTTTAGACATCTCGATTCATTGGAGTCCACTTTCCCGTCAACATGTTCTTGGTACGAGGCATGCAGTTTTTTTTCTTAGCTTCCTCATTTTACACCTCGAGAATTTTATACCAAAACGTATCAATTTTTTTATCTGAACTTGTTTTTGGATCCTCGAATATTTGAATGAAACATTCCGCCAAAAGCAACTCCTCGCCTTGGGTTCACAAATGTCGAGCTCAGGTCCGTTCGGCTTGCAGTTCTTTGGTTTTCTTCGCCATTTTCTTCAAACGCGCTCCTTTTGTTTTTTTCTACGTCGGGGTCGGGACCGCCTCATCTTTTTCTTCTTCGTCTTCGTCTTGTAAGTGGAACGATTGTTGGTCGGATTGTGGTTGGGAAACAGTGGCTTGCTTTGTTTGTTGTTGTTGAGAAAATTGGTTAAATTGCATTCGTTGTTGATTAGATAGCATTTGTTCGTCGGGATTAGCAAATGGGTTTTGGAAATTGGGATAGTCAGGCATTTGGGTGTGTGGAAGTTGAGTGGAGGAGGTCAGATTGTTGGTCGGATTCGAAGACGATCCCGGTATTTGGTTTTGTGGGTCATTTAGCATACCGGTAATCCGTGGTTGGTTGGGATTCATTGTGTTGGAGAGAAAATGAGAGATATAGAAAATAGTATGTTATAAAATATATTGGAAGTGTGTGAGAATTATAAAATAATAAGAAGATATTTATAAGATTTTTTAAGGGGTAAAAATTGAATTTTTTGGGGTATTTAATAAAATAACGCTCCCCTACCGTTGTTAAACGGTCGAATTGTTTAAAAAAAATCTTACCGCGTGGGCTTGTAACCATGGTGCGAGCAGCCATGGCGCCAACCATAGTACGGTGCGCCATTGAAAATCTTAGGGACCGAGCACTCTAAGTGACGATATGACAAACATACATAAGTGTAAGTTACATTGTCTTCTTCGTCAATTATCTTTGTGATAATGTACACTCAATTATCTTTGATAGCTCTAAAGTTTAAGTAGACATTTATTTACTTATTTTTAATTACATCAAAGTAAATAGGTAGATAAAAATATAAGAAGAGGAGATTTTTTATTTTGATACATTTATTAGTTATAAACAACTCGATTGAAGTTTTTTCGGAAATGAAAACGAAAAGGATAGAATAACATAAGTTAGTTAATAAAAAAGGCATGGGCAAGAGTGCAAGGAATTGAACAATCGACCTTACAGGTAAGTTAAACTTCATTTACCAACACCCTACCGGTAGCACATGACTCATATCTTCCTACATCTATTTTTTTTTTTTTGAACAGCGGATTTTATTAAGAAACTAGCAAGGAGCTAGAATCAAGGATCGGCTTAGACATAGAATTACAGAGAAATCAAAGAAGGGTTTGTTTAAGCAATGGATCTCCAATTAACTGAACGGTTGCTTTTACAGTCTAGTAGACTTTTACTTCCAATTAAAATGATATGGAAACAACATCATCGAAAAATAATGCTTGTTGAAGGTTCTTTCTCCTTTGAATAGAAGTTTTGTTTCTGATGTAAGTGCCATCAAAAGCGCACCAAACCACAAAATAGCACTGAGCGTATCATGCATCTTAACTTTAGAATGATGACGTATTAAAAGAGGGCCATCCAATTGACCATGTTCAGTGAAGAGAGATGTTAACATTCCGAATTTTCGATATCACCATCCTGAAGAAGCAAATTTTTGCGCGAAATTTGTCTTGAAACTGTAAAACTAACACTAAAAAATATATGTCACGTAGATTTCAACCCTTACTATCTACAAATGGGACAAAGGATTGTAGAATGCGATGTCATCGAATACTCGAAGAATATTGTATTTCGTATGGAAGCGCTTTCCAATCTTGGATTTTTACCAAGCTAGAATCTTCAACTTATCGGTGACACTTTTAATCCAAATGTAGAGTTTTAGAATCCATCGTCAAGCAGACGGTTGATTCATCATAAATCTTCGTAAACTGAAGCGACCAGAAAACTCCCCCGATCCCTTCTAAAGGTCAGAACCATTCTTATCAGGACACGGTATTAAGCACTGATTGAATGAGCAAGTCCGTAGCTCCCTTGGACTGAGATATTTTTATGCTGAGTTCGTCCTCTAATGCTGCGACGGAAGGTTATTTATCAAGGCTCGGGCTCGTTAAGCTTCATATACCAGATTGTTTTTTGCATTCTTTAATAGTTTGTCAATTCTGAGCATTAATTACGGGGAAATAAGAGCTCTCAAAGGCTTGCTGCATCCAAATTATTCGTCCCAGAGTATTTGTAGATTCCGGCCATTGCCCACTTTAATATACATAAAAGTCAGAACGCATGTTAATACTTGAGGCTTTCAAATTTCTGATCATCATTTTAATAGTTATCCTCAGCTAGCCTGGCTGATATGCATATATGTAGAGACTTTGTTTAACATCACCATCAACTGCGTGTTAATAGCCTTAAAGTTTACTCTTAGACCATTTAAAGAATCAATTATGGAATAAAATCTCCGAACCATTCTCATACAATAAGGACTATGTTAAGAGCAAAATAGGGCTTGAAACTCCAAGGCACACCTTTTCTTTTGGCTGCTCAACACATCTGTGTCCATTTACCCATGGAGATTTGTTATTATTGAGCTCATGTCTATTAGAATGACACTTCGCATAGGATAGATTCAAGCCGACACGAAGCACAGGTTTAAAGGTGCTTTATAAGATAGACATTGTGAAATATCGGTATCGAACTTAAGACCGATTTAAGTAAGTAAGCTACTCTCAATTGAAAGGGATTAATTTCCGCAATTGGATAAGCGAGATTTCCACCTTGTATCAATAGTTTCCGTTCCTCCAAGCTTGTATACGGGACGATGTTTGCCTCCCTCTTTTAGTACCTAAGGAAGTAAACGTGTACGTATCAGGAATTATGACAATTTCCGAGATAGTTTTGAAGCGCTTACTTTGATTCTTATAGCATATTCCAACATGAAACCCCGCTCATAATCTTGATTTTGAGTCATATTGATACGTTAATCCCGTAAGCGCTTGAAAGAGCATTCGCCAAGATGCATGAACAAGTGTGTGTGTGTTAATATTATTCATCACACCATTGACCACAAACATGGATACGTCTTTGCGCATAGAACATATGAGAAAGATTCACCTCAAAGGACTTAGATGAATTCCTGTTTGATTAAGACCGACGTCCGCACAAACAGTCTTGAATGATAGGTAGGCTCGCCATAATTTAAATGTTGAAAAAGGAACGGAGAGTATAAGGGTCACCTTGCTTAAGCCCTGTTTGAAGGAATTGGAAAATTGTCTTTCGTTAGGACTCTCCGTTTTTGGATGATTGGAATCCCCTCGAAGGTTCTTATGAAACGCACTTTTTGGATCCTATCGCACCACTTAATGCCAAAATCGATAAACTTTTTTAGTAACATCTCAAGAAATCCAAAAAGTTACTCGAATCATACAAGACTTTTCGAAAGATCAACTTGAAGATTAGGATTGCTTATTTTCTTGGACTTTGACACCATTGAAGGACTGTCATAAGAATTTATGAATGGCCGCATTCTAAGATATTGTCTACTCTGAAATAAAGAGGATTAAACTTCATTAACATATATCACAAGAAACTCCCACAAGAACGATTTTGCCCGCAAGATCTTAGCTATTATTTATGTAAATGCTTCAATAAGACTAATTGGGTCTAAAAGTCTTTTAATCTCAAATTAGCGTCATGAAACTTTCGGGATTACGGCTATTGACACAAGCATTTACATCCTTGGGAATGTTCACCGAAGGTAAAGATGATGAATTAACCGCCGCAAGACACATCATTTTTCAATTAATATGTCAAGACGTCTTCTTTAAAAGCCAAACGAAAATCCCATCCGGTCCAGGGGGGGGGGAATTTTTTGTTTTGTTTTTTTCGGTACCACAAATCCCACATCGCCTTCTTTACTTCCTCTTTAGACACCGCACCTTCTATTCAGTTTGTTGATCGATAGAATAGTCTTAGGAAAATTCATGTCAATAAGAATTCGTTAAGTGTAGCAGATGGTTTTTCGCAAATCTTTCTGCTAAGATGAAGAAGAAAAAATTCGAGATTTACTATTTCGTTTCGGATGTATCTTGACACTTACCTGATACAATCCAGTGATACCTCGAATGTTAGATTGACTTCTTTTTTTATTCAGACCCATGATGTATCTGAGAGTTCTCATCCCCCCTCAAAAGTCGCCCATTAACCTTAGCCTTTTGAGCGCTCAAAGATACTACGACCCGGGAAAGCTCTATACTACTTCTCGGTATCATTGACTCTGCTTATAGACCATTCTTACTATATATTTGATATTTTATTATATTATATATATTTTAAGGTATAGTCTGAGCCGATCAAGTTGTCCTGAATAAGGTAACTAATAAGGGCTTTGTCAGAATGGTTTATGCCACATGATGACTGGACACTTGTAGTCAATATAGAATTTGTTCCTTCAAATTGTTGAAGAAGATGCCACTGGGCCCCTCATAGAAATAACCAGATGTGTGTATGGCCGTACCTAAAAACTCAAGAAGATATGTCTCATTGATTTTCAGTAATCTTGATTACTTCATATATGAGAAACAGAATCGTTAAATATGGAATGACATTGATCCATATCCAATTTAACAAAGATATCGGAAACAAAGGGATTGTAAATTCATAAATCATTTGTTCATGCCTTGTGAAACCACACTCGGATGTTTTTGGGAGCATTGGCGTGTTGCTAGACGCTTACCAATGTTATTATATTATTCATACATGTCCAAGTGGGAGCTGTTGGATTATGACCATATATGAATTAATATATATCCGGAAATATTATCGAGCCTAAGGGGACGCACACGTTTATATGTAAAATGACGAGAAAATATATTAAGGTAATATATTAAGTTAATAACGAACGATCGTTAAATGTTAATGAGTATTAATAATTAGTTAAACGTTTAAAGGTTAAACGTGAGGGACTAATAAAGAATAACAAAAAAAATAAAGGGTTCAGTTGCCTTTTTCTTCCCTTAGTCGGCTTGGAGTGTAATCCCACAAGGATTAGGAGTCTAAGGTTATAAATATATGTTTAGACTTTCATTATTTGATAACTTGAGAAAAACCTAAACATAAAAAATCGTCCTATCCCTTTCTCTTTGATCGACTAGCCCAGTTCTTGGTTTGTCTTCCCCGATCGAACAAAAACAAACGAACACCTTTGGGTTTTCGTTTTGTATTCGATCATCACCACTTGGTGATTATTTGTTTGCTCGTTGATTGATTCAAGAAAACAAGATCGTTTGTTTATTCACTACTAGTACTAGCATACCTTGTCGTTTGCTAAGAACGTATAGTGTGTGGAAGCTTAGAGGAATCATACTTTGATTCTTGTGGTTTCGTGTGTGGTATTATACACACGCGTATATAGAAGACGGTGTTTACGGTTACCTTTAAACGGTGTATCGTTTCGTGCTAAAAGGTACACTTCTTCTATTCTTGTTAATTAATGTATTCTACATGTTATTTTTAATCCGTTGCGTACTCGTGTTAATTAATATGGTTAATTAGATTGTAAAACCCAACAATAGTCAGGTAAATTCAAGTGGGTCAATAAAACATTAAGATATTGATATGAACACCAACAACGAAATGGGTTTCTTAAAACATGGTTAGTGTTATTTTTTGAGTTTCTAAGTTAATATTTAATGGTCATATGGACAATCGTTGTGAATAGATTAGTTAGGAGCACCAGTTTTTAAAAGTTAAAACATATATTAAAAAGCTTAGAATATATCTACATTAATTCTCAAAGGACCAGATGCTACAAAGTTTTTTGTTTTATAATAAACTTTGTAAACAGCTAGTGCTTGAGAACATAACATTATTCTTGCAATGTATGATCCTTACTCACTGTAATATATAAGCAAGGAATATTTCACTTCTTTAGCCTATGTGGGATGTGGGATAAGGTTTTCTCTCGTATTTTTTGTTTGTTTTCGTTTGGCTATTGTCGATAATGCAGCTTGTTTTGTGTTTCTTTATGCCATGAAGTTAATTAAGTGTCGTTGGTAATGTAAAGAAATATTAGTTTAGTTCAAGTGTTTTCTAAGTACACACGAATTTTAGTTTAGTTCAAGCGTTTTATTTGTTTAACCTATTGACCTTAGCATATAAGACTATAACAGAAGTTTTCAAAATAAATTCAGTAGGCAATCTTTGTGTGATTGATTAACTAAGCCTTTTCTAGACGTCAATAGTCTGGATGAGGTGAACCGGACTTAGACTGTATGTCGTTTAGTGAGTTTTATTTGTTGTAATACTCGCAAGGGTGACATATCTATCCTTTTTCGATAAGTTTGGTGACTGACATTTGTTGATGTCTTGTGATATAGTATCTCCGTCTCAAAATTACATTTTCAAAAGAAAAAATCAGAGTTTAATAAAAGTTGGACCACTACACTTAAAAGATTGTTGCAATAAATACGTATTTAGTTATATAAACATATATGGAAAACATTTGTAAATAAATTTTCTAGAATACTTATTCTTTAAGTGACAAAAGAAATTAAAAAAATTATGTTATTTTCAGAGTACCTTGAATTCTGAAGTTTGAAATTTTTAGTTTTATAATCAATTTCATAAACAAGTGAATCTAAAGACATTGTACAATTTTAGACATGCATGATCCTCATTCCCGTTACTATATACACAAGAAAGAAAGTGACAGTAAAATCTTTTTGACACAAGTGGATATAATCTATATGCAAGTCGTGTGACTAATTAAGTTACCCTTTATGTGAACGTGAACGGAACTCAAATTTTATTACGGATTTTATTACGGATTTCAGATAAGTTTACTCTCATATTTTTCGTTCTTTTTTGTTTGAAAAATTGGCGATACGGCAACTTGTTTTGTGTTTCATGAATTCATGCCATGAAGTTAATTGAGTATTCAACGCTGCAAGTAGTTTGGTTTTAAGCGTTTTATATGTTAAATATACTTTTCATATCAAATAAGCAAGAAATGTTTGTGTGGGTGATTACTACTATAAGTGCAAATATGCTCATGTGGTTTGCAAAAATTGCAACTTACTCCCCAACTTCACAAAAGTGCAGGACAGACCATCCTCAGTTTACAAACTTCATTGCACTAGTGCTCCCTGCCAGGGAGCACGAATGCAATGGGGAATTGAGAAACTGCTCCATTGCAACTGTAGACGTGCACTCCCGGCCAGGGAGCAATGAATGCGTACATCAAGTTTCGCGTTTGGTGGAGGCCGCCTGCACTTCGTGGAAGTGGGGAGCAAATCTGCAAATTTGAAAACCACATGAGCATATTTGCAGATACTCTATAATAAACATCAATACATCATGTAACCGAAAACATGGACTCATTCTCGAACACAAAGTTCGTTAACATCTACAATGTAACTAGTAATATAACAATGAAACTTCACTTCTATCACCATGGGGATATCAGAGGTTGAAGTACTAATCTAAAGAAAATTAATGTAAGGCAAAGTTTGAATACGGTTGCTTGAATTGACGACGCACATTGATTTGGAGATCTTCCTATGGGTTAACAAATTTTATTACAGATTTCTGATGAGTATTTACTCCATAATTTTTCGTTCTTTTTTGTTAAGAAAATTGATCGATTACTGCAACATGTTTTTGTTTCATATTCATGCCATGAAGTTAATTGAGTATTCCCACGCTGCAAGTAGTTTGGTTTTAAGCGTTTTATCTAGTGAAATTTACATTTCATATACAATAAGCAAGAAATGTTGTGTGTGGGTGATAAGTTTCCTTTTGCGAACACATCAAACAACCTTGCTATAAGTGATTAAAAGGGAGTTAGAAAAGATAAAAGGTAGAATTTGTTTAACATCGGATTTGTGGACATCTGTTACTAGCGATGGTTACATGACATTGACTGCCCACTATATTGACGAAAGTTGGGTTCTAAGAAAGAAAGTGTTGAATTTTAGAGTGACTCCCCCTCCTCACACGGGATCTCTTTTGGCACATAGTGTGATTACTTTTTTGAGAGAATGGGGAATCAAAAACAAAGTGTTTACCATCACATTAGATAACGCAACGAATAATAATGGTTTAGTGGATTCTTTGAAAGATCAATTAAGTTTAAATGATGCGTTATTTTGTGATGGGCAATTTATGCATGTTCGTTGTTGTGCACATGTGTTGAACTTAATTGTAAAATCCGGCTTGAAAGTCATTGACGAATCCATCGAAAAGGTGTGAGAGTCGGTGAAATTTGTAAGAGGAAGTGTAACTAGAAAGACAAAGTTTGCTGAATGCATCGCTCGAGATAATTTACATTGTGGTAAACATGTGCGACAAGATGTAGTTACAAGATGGAATTACACATATTTGATGCTTGATTGTGCATTGGTGTATCGACGTGCATTTGTTCTATTAAGGAAATTGGATAAAACGTTTAAGACATGTCTAACACAAGATGAATGGACAAGGATAGAAGCAATTGCCATGTTTTTAAAACCTTTTTATGATATTACGAAGCTATTTTCTGGAACTAAATATTCTACATCAAATCTCTATTTTCACAATGTCTATAAAATTCAAAAGGCTATTCAACGTCATATGTTGAACCCCGATCCTGTTATAAGTGGAATGGCAAGAGACATGAAAACAAAGTTTGATAAATATTGGGAAACATATACCATGGTTTTGTCATTTGGGGCCATTTTGGATCCACGATATAAGTTGAATATTGTCGAGTTTTACTTATCAGAACTTGGTATGGAGGGTCCATTGCTAATAGAAAAAGTACAAAGTGTTGAGGATGGGTTGCGCAAGTTATACGGTGCATATGAGATTCAACCAAATGTAATGCAGGATTCGACTAAAGGGCCAAGTTCAAATGTTGGAGAGGAGAGGTTGTGTGATGACGCCGAAGATGATTTGGCAGGATTTGAGACATTTCAAAGTCAATATAAGCAACCAATACAAAAATCGCAACTAGATCAATATCTAGATGAGCCTAAACTTGATAAAAATCAAAAGATTGATATTCTACAATTTTGGAAAGAAAACCAAGTAAGGTATCCGGAGTTGGCACTTATGGCTCGAGATATATTAAGTATTCCAATTACTACAGTTGCTTCAGAGTCTACTTTTAGCATAGGTGGTCGGATTATAAGCAAATATCGAAGTTCCTTGTGTTCGACAAGTGCTGAAGCATTGTTGTGTACTCGTGATTGGCTATTTGGTCTAAAAGGTATATACTTTTTTCATTCTATTTTCAATTTTTCATGCATTGATATATTAATATGTTAATAATAGATCGTATAAATTAACAGTTTGGCAACAATAGCAATTACGTATGAATCGTGTGGACACCTCTTTAAGGCATCACCACTCTTACTTTGTCTTTGTGGTCTTGGAACCATCTCAATGTTAGCAGCCCATAATATCCCGCTGGTTGGGCATTACTGTAACGCTTTCGCCATTAAAATCTCAGCTTCTCTTTTGGATCCGAGTCTAGCCTCTGTTTGTATTGCAGCCAACCACAATTATGGCTCGTTCTGGCTCGTTGTTTTCAAACTCAAGCTTAAACGCAGCAAGCCAAATCTCTTCAGAATCAGGAATAGCTCGATACGCCTCCTGAAGAATATGTCTAGCCGTAGGCACATCTCCAGCCAACCACTTTTCTTTAGCACCTATTAGCCACAACACCTCAGCCTGTAGCGTGTAACTTTTCTTTAGCACCAGCCACAACACTCCCGAGTACCATGAGCCTTCTCAAGCTGGGCTGCTTGAAGTCAAATGCTCTTTTTCCTCAAAAACACAAGTACATGACTATAAATTGCTCTAGCGGTTTCAATGGAGCCCCGTTTCTTGCACTCTTCTGCATCAGCAACCCAAATCGCCTTACGATCTTCTTCTTCCACTCCAATCCCAGTTGTATTACTTTTTAACATATACACTTTTTAACCTATATGCCCGCACAAGTAGTATCTGCCAGCAATAATCTTTTATGGGACTGCCAGCAATCTGAATCATGTGTTGTGCTAGAAACTGTCTTTTTTTTTCCTCTAGCAACTGTTCACTCATGTCATCATTATAGTGATACAGATTGTTGTTTCTCTATTTTGTAGAATAATCTTTTATGGCTTTTACTTTGTTTTCATTTGGTAAGTGATGTCTTAGGAAATAACCTTTTTACATATTATTTTCTGTATCAGGACACTAATATAGTTTACCCTTGTCATTGTGACAACCATTTTGACACTATCTTCTTAGGAATGTCACTTACATAGGTGCTTAAAAATAAAAAGCATTCTCGTATCTGTAGCGAGAAGTCTTACTGATCAAACATCACACATTAATAGAAGATGATAACAGCCTTGTCATAAGCCTAACTAATAAGATTAGCCTTGCCATAAGCCCTCCGAGTTTAATCTTTAAGCTAGTTAGTTGGTGCAACCATAGTGCCAGTTCAGATCAGATTGCTTCTTATGGCTCCATCATGATGTCCTTGGTGGTTTGATGTCCCTGGTGGTTTGATGTCCTGGTTTATGATGTTCTGCCGTGTGTTTTGGGTTTGATATCCTGGTTTATGATGTTCTACCTGTAATTCTAATAAAAATATAAGTTAAGTTCTAAATGTGCGTCTGCTACGTGACTCTGAATTTTTTTTCTACCGTGTGTTTTGGGTTTTAGTATTTATGTCGATGCTATCAGTTTTGCGTATTAAATATTTTTTGAACTCTTATGTAGGTGAGTATTGGTGGTGGTGGCAGCAGCAGCTGCTCACGCACGTGCAGCTAAGGAGAAATATTTTATGATAATGTTTAAGTGTTTAACCAAAAACTTGAACTCTTTTTGCGATCTTCTTTCAGTAGTAGATTGGGTTAAACGGTGGTTATGCTGAGCATAGATTACAATTTCTAAAGTGAGCTGGTTTTACGTCTTATTTTTATATGTTTCCATGGAAGTTTGTTACGTTTGAAAAACAGCCACGATGGTTTTTATGTAGGTCGGGTGAGATTAGTCCAGCACTAGTTAAGGAGTGTTCTATGTTTTTTCGGTACGATGTTTCAGTATTGAATGTACTATACAACTATTAGTCGTGTTATCACAATATCGACCGGTTTTGATTTTGTGACAGTTACGAATTTTTGCAATTAATTAAGAATGGTGTTGCTGGTGTTTTTATATCTAAAACGTATAAAAAATAATCGATTGCAGCGGATAAGGTCACCACACATGGGAATGTCATGATTAAAATGAGAAGTCATTAAAAAACGTAAAAACCAAACCACTTCTTAAAAAACCCATCTAAACAAACCATTTAGACCCAAACCCATCTAGACCCATTACCCGACCTAACCCAACCCAACCATTTTGCCAGCTCTATATTATGTTTACTCTTAACTAAATAGTATTAGTCTTTCAGGAATGAGCATTCAACCAAAATATAGAGGTAACACTGCGCTTTCTCTTACCAACATGGCATGTTACCACATAAGACTTCTTTTCCTTCCGCATATACATCAGGGACGGAGCTACGTCTAACCTTGGGTTGGCCCATGCCCACCCCAACTTTTGTTTGTTTTACTTTATAATGCTCGTTTATTTGTTAACACAACCAACATAAGATATAAGGTTTCATCCATTCGCAAGTTTACGGATCTTCAGATATGGTTCATGATTTAACCTAGGTTGATATCGACAGAGGGTCTGGTCCCTATAGAAGGTTCAGGGAGTTAACGGTGGCATTAATTCACAAGAAAATCGAGATGATCAAAAAGACTCTTGGTGGTGAAAGACTTTTGGGGGTGAATTCTAAGACTCGCTGGATCAAATCCGTCCCCATTAAGGTGAATGTGCATGCTTGAAAAGTGAAACTTGATGGTCTCCCAACTAGGCTTAACATTTCTCGTCGAGGTATCGTGATCGATTCTATTTTCTACCCTATTTGTGATAATGGTGTGGAATCTGCAAGCCACTTGTTTTTCTCGTGTAATATGGTTAGACAAATCTCTGGCAAGATTACTCAATGGTGGGATATCCCTCCTATTGACGGTAATTCTTATGAAGACTGGAGCTCTTGGCTGTTATCTCTGCGGCTCTCGTCCAAACTCAAAAATATTCTTGAAGGCGATTTTTACGTTTCGTGGTGGCACATATGGTCTTTTCGGAACAAACTTCTCTTTGAGTCAAAGAAACCACTGAAGGCGACAATTTTTGATGAAATAGTTTCTAGGTCGTACTGTTGGTGTAGATATCGTTGTAAAGCCTCGTTTAGTTGGAACGATTGGCTCAAAAACCCATATCTTGACTCTTTATAATTCTAGCTCCTTGCTAGTTTTTGTTTGAATAAATTGCCGTTAAAAAAAAATAAGGTTTCATCCATCTAATAGGTACCAACGTATATTTTCAAATGTTCTCATATTTGCTCAACAAAGACGTTACATGGAGGGCTAAGCCTTAGTTCATTTTAATAACATGTCACAACAACATAATCAATATGGCTATACATAAATTCAGAAGGATAGGTGCAACATTTATAGATCGAAATGAACACCAAACGGCTATTGGACATTCGTAGAAGATTACAAAATGTTTTGTTGCATAAAAAATATGGACAGTTATAACTTTTTTGAGTGATAACAAATCAATTGACAAATATTACAAAAAAGAGTATAGAAATATCAATTTTCAGTTCATGATAAATATAGGTTTATTTTATAACTAATATATAATAAACTCCAATTCAACATGTAACCGAAAACATGACAACATTCTAAACATGTATCACCCTCTTACAATGTAGTATATAACAAAAGAAGAATTCACTTCTTCAACCTATCTGGGATGTAAGATTGAATTGGTTTTTATCAAACAACACTATAGAGTTTGTAGTTTGGAGTTACTCTGAAAGTCAATGCCAAAGTTTTAGTACAGTTATCAAGAGACAAGGCAATTTGATAACTCTCACTAGTGACGAAGCCAGGATTTAACATATGGATGGGCCAAATATCAATTAGCAATTAAATAATAGCGCGTCGTTACTATATTTTAGTTCTAATTTTCTATTTCGAACGCATAACTTCTTCGCAAGATGAAATGCACACTAACTCAATGTTGGAAACAAGTAAGATGAAAGGAAAAGTAAGCTTATAACAAGAAAATCAGTATAGTCTTCCATTTTAAAACTAGTTACTGCACGTACAAATCAAATACTGTAATATCATTAATTTATTGTTTTATTATAAACCTAATAAAGAATATGAAACATAAAATATAAAACTTTACAAGAAATACGTAACTTAAACTAATAAAAAACCAAAACACGAAACATAAACTGATAAAAAAAATATCTCATAATGTTAATAAAAAATGTAAAGTGAGACAGAAAGGGTAAAAAATGGTTTGAAATATGCATAAAAACAAGTTGAATTCTAATTTCAGTTGAATACTAATTTTAATCTTAAAAAAGGAGCAAAGATGTGAAAATATAACTTTAGCATTTTCACACGAAAAATGCTTTTACATACATATGAAAGACAAATTATGAATGTTAATAACATATTAAATGATAAGTACGCACAAATTTATTTATACCTTTGCTGTCATGCATCTTCAATCTCAATTTTCAATATGCTTTATCGTTGGTAGAATTTGGGTGGGCCATTTTGAACTTCATTGGATAAATACATTTTAACATCATAGAATCAACAGACTATCGTGAAACTTTTGGGTGGGTTTTGGCCAACCCAAGTGAACATGTATCTCCGTCCCTGACTCTCACATTTTTTGTTCTTTTTTTGTTTGAAAAGCTGACCATAATGCAACTCGTTTTGTGATTTATGAATTTCATGCCATGAAGTTAATTAGAGATTCAACACTGCAAGTAGTTTAGTTTAAGTGTTTTATATGTTAAAAAAGAGTATAGAATTTTATATCAATTTTCAGTTCATGATAAATAAAGGTTTATATTATAACTAATATAATAAACTCCAATTCAACATGTAACCGAAAACATGACAACATTCTAAACATGTATCACCCTCTTACAATGTAGTATATAACAAAAGAAGAATTCACTTCTTCAACCTATCTGGGATGTAAGATTGAATTGGTTTTTATCAAACAACACTATAGAGTTTGTAGTTTGGAGCTACACTGAAAGGCGATGCCAAAGTTTTAGTACAGTTATCAAGAGACAAGGCAATTTGATTTGGAAATCTTCTACGGGGTACGATTGTATTTTGGTGTTATGTTTTGATTGTTATAAGCGAGAGTGAAGTGCTAATTGTGTGTGCAATGCCAATATGTAATATCCTGCTTCCGTCACTAGTGAAGTTATCAAATTGCCTTGTCTCTTGATAACTTGTACTAAAACTTTGGCATTGGACGTTGCAAGTGGTTACTCTAACTACAAACGCTAATAGTGTTTTTTGAGAAAAACCAATTCAATCTTAACATCCCAGATAGGTTGAAGAAGTTGAATTCCTCTGTGTTGCTTATACTACATATGTAAGAGGGTATACATGTTTAGAAGTTTCATGTTTTCGTTACATGGTTGAATTGAGTGTATTAGCATATTAGTTATAAAATAAACCTATATTTATCATGAACTGAAAATTGATATTTCTATACTCTTTTTTTAATATTTGTCAATTGATTTGTTATCACTCAAAAAAGTTATAACTGTCCATATTTTTTTTATGCAAACAAAAACATTTGAATCTCTAAATATGTCCAATAGCCGTTTGGTGTTCATTTCGATCTATAAATGTTGCACCTATCCTTCTGAATTTATGTATAGCCATATTGATTATGTTGTTGTGACATGTTATTAAAATGAACTAAGGCTTAGCCCCGCCCTGTAATAATCTTTGGTGAGCAAATATAGAACATTTGAAAATATACGTTGGTACCTATTAGATGATGAAACCTTTTTTTTTTTAACGGCAATTTATTCAAACAAAAACTAGCAAGGAGCTAGAATTATAAAGAGTCAAGATATGGGTTTTTGAGCCAATCGTTCCAACTAAACGAGGCTTTACAACGATATCTACACCAATAGTACGACCTAGAAACTATTTCATCAAAAATTGTCGCCTTCATGGTCTTTTTGACTCAAAGAGAATTTGTTCCGAAAGACCATATGTTGCCCACCAGCGAAACTAAAAATCCGCCTTCAAAATAGTGTTGGAGTTTGGACGAGAGCCGCAGAGATAACAGCCAAGAGCTCCAGTCTTCATAAGAATTACCGTCAATAGGAGGGATATCCCACCATTGAGTAATCTTGCCAGAGATTTGTCTAACCATATTACACGAGAAAAACAAGTGGCTTGCAGATTCCACACCATTATCACAAATAGGGCAGAAAATAGAATCGATCACGATACCTCGACGAGAAATGTTAAGCCCTAGTGGGAGACCATCAATTTTTCATCTTTTCAAGCATGCACATTCACTTAATGGGACGCGATTTGATGCCACCGAGTCGTACATTTCACACCCCAAAAGTCTTTTATCATCGATTTTCTTGTGAATTGATGCCACTGTGAACTCCCCTGAACCTTCTAAAGACCAGACCCATCTGTCGACTATTAACCCTAGGTTAACATCATGAACCATATCAGACAGATCTGTAAACTGCGAATGGATGAAACCTTATATCTTATGTTGGTTGTGTTAACAAATAAACGAGCATTATAAAGTAAAACAAACAAAAGTTGGGGTGGGCATGGGCCAACCCAAGGTTAGACGTAGCTCCGTCCCTGATGTATATGCGGAAGGAAAAGAAGTCTTATGTGGTAACATGCCATGTTGGTAAGAGAAAGCGCAGTGTTACCTCGAATATTTCGCTGTGAATGCGCAGGCCTAAAACTAATATACTATTTAGTTAAGATACACATAATATAGAGCTGGCAAAATATGTTGGTGTTGGGTTAGGATCGGTAAATGGTCTAGATGGGTTTTGGGTCTAAGTGTTTGTTTTTAGTAGGGTTTTTTAGAAGTAGTGTGGTGTGGGTTACGGGTGTGTTAATGACTCCTCATTTTAATTCATACATTCCCATGGTGGTACCTATCCCTGCAATCTGATTATTTTTTATACGTTTTTCTATGATATAAAAAACACAAACCAGCAACACCATTCTTAATTAAATTGCAAAAAATTCGTACTGTCACAAAATCAAAACCGGTTTCGATATAGTGATAAACAACGACTAATAGTTTATAGTACATGCTAAACAGAACAGTCGTACCGAAAAAACAATAGAACAATACTCCTAACAGTGCTGGGACTAATCTCAAATCTCACCCGACCTACATAAAAACCATCGTGGCTGTTTTTCAAACGTAACAAACTTCCATGGAAACATATAAAAATAAGACGTAAAACCAGCTCACTTTAGAAATTGTAATCGATGCTCAGCATAACCACCGTTTAACCCAATCTACTACTGAAAGAAGATCGCAAAAAGATTCAAGTTTTTTGGTTAAACACTTAAACCTTATCATAAAATTCTTTTCTCCTCCTTAGTCTGCAGTGCGTGAGAGCTGCTGCTTTCCATTTGCCACCAAACCACCAATACTCACCTACATAAGAGTTCAAAAAATATTTAATACGCAAAACTGATAGCATCGACATAAATACTAAAACCCAAAACACACGGTAGAAAAAAAATTCAGAGTCACGTAGCAACGCACAATATTAGAACACATATTTTTTTTTAACATTAATTTTATTAAATTACAGGTAGAACCCATAAACCGACATATCAAACCCAAACACACGCAGAACATCATAAACCAGGTCATCAACTACCAAAGGGACAATCAAACCACCAAGGACATCAGGATGGGAAGCCATAAGAAGCAATCCAATCGGAACTGCACTATGGTTGCACCAACTAACTACTTAAAGATTAAACCGAAGGAAGGGCTTAAATGCATAAGGACTAATCAGATTAGTTCTAGCTTATACACGTTGTTATCAAATCATCTTCTAGTAATGTGTTTATGTTTGATCATTAAGACTCTCTCTACAAGACGTGGAATGCTTTTTATTTTTAGACCTAAGTAAGAGACATTCCTAAAAGATCGTGTCAAAATGGTGCCAACAATGACAAAGGGTAAACAAATATTAGTGTCCTGATACAGAAAATAATATGTAAAAAGGTTATTTCCTAAGACATCACTTACCAAATGAAAACAAAGTAAAAGCCATAAAAGATTATTCTACAAAATAGAGAAACAACAATCTGTATCACTATAATGATGACATGAGTGAACATTGCTAGAGGAAAAAAAAGACATGTTCTAGCACAAGAATATAAACCCCTGATGCAGATTGCTGGCTCCCATAAAAAGATTATGGCTCGGCAGATACTACTTGTGTGCAGGGCAAATAGGTTAAAAGTGTATATGTTAAAAGTAATACCACAGAATTGGAGTAGACGTAGAAGATCGTAAGGCGAGTTGGGTTGCTGATGCAGAAGAGTGCAAGAAACGGGGCTCCATTAAACCGCTAGAGCAATTTATAGTCATGCACTTGTTGTTTTATGAGGAAAAAGACATTTGACTCAAGCACCCAGCTTGATAATGCTCATGTTACTCAGGGGATAGAGTGTTGTGTGGCTGGTGCTAAAGACAAAAGTTACACGCCACAGGCTTGAGGTGTTTGTGGCTATAGGTGCTAAAAGAAAATAGGTTTGATGTGATGTGCCTACGCTAAACATATTCTCAGGAGGTCGTAAGCGATCTATTCCTGATCGGAAGAGATTTTTCTTGCTATCGTTTTAAGCTTGATTTGAATCACACTATGAGCCAGAACGATCCCATAATTGTGGTTGGCTGCAAGACAAACAAGACTATACCGATCCAAAAGAAGCTCGGATTTTTAAATGCGAAAGCGTTCTACAGTAATCCCAACCAGCGGATATAATGCTGCTAACATATATGATGGGTCCACAGACCACAAGAACAAAGTAAGAGTGCTGATAGCTTAAAAGTGTCCACAATGATTCATACGTAATTGCTATTGTAAACTGTTTTGGCAAGAAGAAATAGCATAAAGAAGTCTTGACGAAATGTATAAGGCATCAATGAAATAAAAAGAGGACGGGATAGCAATTAGTTCTAATATACTCTCTACTGAATTTTTTTTAAGAAAAACCAATCACTCTCTCAACCCCTAGTTTCAGTAGAATGATGATTCATTAGAGTATACAGTTAATTTCATCAGCGGGTTATCAAATGCAAAAGAACCCATGAGATCAAATTGGGGAAAGGTAGGCCACTTTCTTATATACCTAATAGTAATATGATAAGGATAGTATCTATCTTTTACTACCACGGATAAACGTTATTAAATATAGTTATATGATAACAGAGGCTTTTGGCAAGAACAATGAAATGAATGGAACCCGTTTAGTGGTCTATTAATAGACTACTACTAGCCATCAAAACTCATTTTTGGTTTCACGAAAAGCCGGCTTTTACCGTGGACATGAACTGGGCAAAGATAGCTGGAAAAATCTAATGGGATTCTTAAGAATTATTGACTAGAGACACTAGATCGTTAAGTGTCAGTTATCACATCTAAATACTTGGCCAGATGAGTTGTGGGTTGATTTCAAATACAAACCTCTTATCAGATTGTAGCCGTTGACTCTACTAAATTTCTTACAAGGTGAAACAATAACGTTTTTGGTTTTTCTTTTCACTTCCTAAAAAAAAAAGTCCAACCCGGATCGTACAATTTAATGAATGTAAATAGTGTCATAACAATACTATCAATAAGAAATTTTATAGTATTTGTAGGATATCGATCTTTTGATTTTTATCAAGTTTAGGCTCATCTAAATATTGATCCAGTTGCGATTTTTGTACCTCTAGTTTCTTATATTGACTTTGAAATGTCTCAAATCCTGCCAAATCGTCTTCCGCGTCATCACAAAACTTCTCGCCTACAACGTTTGAACTTGGCCCTTTAGTCGAACCCTGCATTACATTAGGTTGAATCTTATATGCATTGTATAACTTGCGCAACCCATCCTCAACACTTTGTACTTTTTCTATGAGCAATGGACCCTCCATACCTAGCTCCGATAAGTAAAACTCGATGATATTCAACTTATAGCGTGGATCTAAAATGGCCCCAATTGACAAAACCATGGTATATGTTTCCCAATATTTATCAAACTTTGTTTTCATGTCTTTTGCCATTCCACTTACAACAGGGTCAAGATTTAACATATGACGTTGAATAGACTTTTAAATTTTATAGACATTATGAAAATAAAGATTTGATGTAGAATATAGAGTTCCTAAAAATAGCTTTGTAATGTCAAAAAAAGGTTTCAAAAACATGGCAATTGCTTCTATCCTTGTCCATTCCTCCTCTATTGGACATGTCTTAAATGTTTTATCCAATTTCGCCAATAGAACATATGCATGAAAATACACCAATGCACAATCAAGCATCAAATATGTGTAATTCCATCTTGAACTACATCTTGTCGCACATTTTTACCACATTGTAAATTGCATCGTGCGATGCATTCAGCAAACTTTGTCTTTCTAGTTGAACTTCCTCTCACAAATTTCACTGACTCTCGCACCTTTTTGATGGATTCTTCAATGACTTTCAAGCCTGATTGTAAAATTAAGTTCAACATATGTGCACAACAACGAACATGCATAAATTGCCCATCACAAAATAACGCATCATTTAAACTTAATTGATCTTTCAAAGAATCCACTAAACCATTATTATTCGTTGCGTTATCTAATAAGATGGTAA
>BQNB010027447.1:0-57625 GCA_026074375.1 Tanacetum coccineum | reverse complement strand
CATTACCTCGTTACAGCACCCATTGATCGGCCCCAAAGACCAATTAATGATACATTTCCATCAGCCCGCAAATAATCTACCACAGATTTCAAATCCTCTTTCTGGGAATAAAAACAATACTTATCAGCTAACTGTAGGGAGACTAATAGAACATAATTTATCATAAGCTTGCTTTGTTAAAGTACTGACCACAATCTCGTTACTTTCAATACATAATTATGCATACTACAAAATGAGTTCACTTAGTAATTATGGGCTCATATATATAAACAAAAAATGCATCCTTCAACTTTCTGGTCTCGTACCAATATACAAAACATTTTATAAGAAACACTGAACAACTTACATCAGCATACAGGTCAACGTTTTAATGGCCTTGACACGCAAAGAATTAAGTAATGTTAAGTGGACTTGAAAAACGTACAATGCTATAATAAATAGGATATAGAAACAATAAGCTTATTTGCAACTTCAAACAGCACTTATATAGACTATTTAGGGTTCACTGACCAAAATTGTCATCCTACTAATAGTATGTCTTTTGGCGATTTATCCAGTTGGCAATGACTCCAAGAATGAGAAAAACTCCTTAAACATAACAAATGAAGAACAGTTCAAAATGCCATAGTAAGCACTTCACTTCCGTAAACATAATTGCGACACACCCTTAATTTACGACTACTAAAAAAGTTAAAATGGACCTCCTAAACATGGAAGCAAGAAAAAAATATATAAATATGTCGAGTAAAATCGCTCAATACCATATTTTCAACCATACAGATGTTTCAATACACAATTGGAATTCACACATATAATTTTAATTTTTATATACTAAGATAAATGAGAAAACGATGATGTCACCAAGTGTTAAATCATTAACAATTCTTTTAGAGAAATAAAGATTAGTGATTCACTTACTTCGTACCAGCCTAGACTGACATGCTCTCCTCCAGAGAGTCCAGAACCAGAAAAATCAAGTGTAAATACGGTAATATTTGATGGCAATAATATTATAGCTGCTTCACTTGCATCTGCTCGGCACCCACTGCCACATAATCACCATCATGCGTCTCGTAAGTTAACAAATTTAAAGAGCACAAGTCGACTAAACACAGATGGGCACAACAACTATGTGTTTCAGAGTTAGCCTAATGCAAATGGTTTTATAAACCTTATTTCAGTTTATTCCGCAGCAAGTAGGATTTCAATCATGAGTGGACTGTCCCCGTGGTATCAAAATTAAGATTTTGTTCAGCACGTGATAAGTAGATCTCAGAATAGTTTAAAAAAAAAAAGATTATCATGCTGCTTTTATTCAGGATTCAGGAATAATCAAAGTTAGAAGTATCAGACAACCTGAATTCAAACTTGCTTTTGGTTGAAATTACTCGCACACAAACCCGCTATATTTGTGTGTCAACCTCATAGCTTACTGTATCTTACAATCATACATATTATATAATTCATTCATACAGGCATATATCAGTGTCTTTAATCAACTTATTCTCATTGACGGGAATGTCAGCTTTGCATTCAAACAACCATTAAATTTAGTTTAAATGATCATGTTTACGATACAGATGATGAGTTCATAAAAAAGGCTCAAGAACCCGACTGTAGGAATATGTACAAGATTGCTTAAGTTAACAAGATAAGACTTCTAATGTGAAACTCATAGTGCATCCAAATGTATATGGAAAAGAATAGTGTTCAAAAGTGAATGTATAAGCTTAACATGCATCCTACTAACCTGTTTCCATGGCAGTAAATTACACACGGCAAAGGCTTTCCTTCAGGACTCACAATAGGCAAGTAATGACTACACTGAAGAGTGTCTCCTCGGCTATTTACAATCTGCAAATACAAGAAGCTCTTGACACAGCCAAAACCACTTGAATTCATGAATAATAATGGCAATAACGTGCTACATGTGTACAAAGCCTACGGATCAATGGATTATCTTTCTTAAGGCACGGGTAGAGGAATTAAATCCCGTCGCATATATGAGTGAATTCACATCAGGGACGGAGCCAGGGGGTGTTCAGCGGGTGCCCGGGACACCTACGGATTTTTACGATGTAGTGTTAATTTTTGAAAAAAAACAACAATTTTTCCCAAATGTATCATAAATGCACCTGGTCAATCGAAATGTGTTTCTAGTCTTATCGTTGTAATGAAATCTTCGTTTTAATTCACTTTTTAACTATATTATATTACGGTTAAAAAAATTGTGCACCCGGTAATATTTGGTCCTGGCTCCGTCCCTGATTCACATATAATTATTAACAGCCAATAACAAGGTTTTGTGTTACAAAGAAACATATCATACCTCTATATCTTTCCTTTGAAACCATTTCCCTTTAAGCATGAATTCTTGATCGAGTAAATCATTGTTTGGGTCGTACTCAGCTCTGCCAGCAAATAACAGATTTGTCAAGACTAATACTTAGACTATTAGTTTTAGACCAACTAAATGTCTAAATACGAATATGCATTAACAACATAAATCAGTCGGTGTTGCGAATGGTTTTGAGAACAATATCTCAGGCAGGTGGCAACATACATAGAAGTTTAAGAAACATACTGCTCTAAAGAATCCCAAACACCCTCCACGTCAATCTAAGATTCTAACTTCGAAACATGTTCTTAGTGCCACAATAGCATAGCCTTCAAACTATCTTTATATTTAGAATTCAGCAAAGAATATAGCATTAGCATTCTAAGGTGTTCATATCCACCCATGAACACACATAACATAAAGTCAACTGTTCATCTAAAACCAGGACTAGGGGTGTTCACGGGGCGGTTCGGTTAGTTTGAAGATTTATACTATCCATCACGGGGCAGGTGATTCATTTTACTACCCAAAACCGAACCGTACTAGGCGGGTAACCGGACACGCGGGTACCCGAAATGAGCAGTTACCCGCGGGTTCGGGTCACAGTTAACCATATTAGACGTGTAATCGAGATTAACGTATGAACAATAACGTGTTCTAGAACCTAAAATGTCATTTTAGTAAAATTAAATAACACAGACTAGAATAGAAGACATATTAAAGTTATTCGGTCACAATAATTGCACTCAAATAAACATACATAACCTATTAACAAAAAATATTTATTCGACATTCATAAGTTACGACCACATTAAGCAATATTCACACATAGATGTTTAGCGAATGTTTACATTATGAGCAAAAAAGTCGTTATACAATAAAAGTAGTGCAATAATATAATCAAATTTTCCACAATTATTTGAATATTTAGTTAAAAACCTTCATGTATATTATACACGGTTGGGTTCGGTTAACCGGGGATACCTAAAAATAAAAACCGAAACAGAACCGTGATAAGCGGGTTTTTTCGGTTTCGGTTTCTTCGGTTTCAGGTTTTTTTGGTTTCGGGTAGAGCGGTTTGGCTGGGTTTGTCGGTTTCTTGGGTTTTTTGAACACCCCTAACCAGGACTATTGAATTCAACTGTGTCATTGGATGTACTCATATATTCGTTAGCCTACCATGCTCTGAGCACAATCCTAATAAAACCTTCACGTTTTCAATCCAACAAAATTCAACTAACAATTATTTATTTACTTATTAGCAGAAACCCTAAACACCAATTAGTTCAAGCCAAAATCACTAATTAAACAAAAGTACCCCATAATTCAAGTATCTAATTACTGCAACAACTACTAAATCGGCATAATACAATTAACTGATGGTTTTGACTTTTGAAAATAATATCTAGGCAACATAAATACCCCCATAAACTGCCTCCAATCTGAAAAACATACTGATAAATAAGAATGCCAAACATCATTCATGTCAATCAAAGATTCAAAATTCTGAGATGTGCAAATCGCCACGATATCATATCCCTTAAAAAGCTATTTACAAATTAAATCCAACAAAAATTCTGAGAAGGTCAACTATTCTCTCAAAATCAGGACTGGTAAACTCCAACTGTTTCACTGGCTCCCTCTATCAGCAATTGTATAATCAGTTAATCACAACTACAAACGCGCAACACACTCCTATATTACTTAATTAGCAAAACCCCTAAACACCAATTAATCCAAACTAAAATCACTAATCAAACCAAACAACCCCATAATTCTAATTTCAAATCACTATACTTATAACATATGAAAACAAGTCCTCAACTTTATAAACATAAACCAACATTTTAAAAATGCCCATATCACAAAATTCCACAAAACCCATAAAAATCACATCTTTTTTATAAAACAAATAAAATCCATAAAAGAAAATTTACCTACGAGGTCGAATGATGTAGTTAATAAGCCGTCCCATAAACTTTAGATCTTGGTTTCTTTTGAATAACCTAAAGGATCCAAATCATTTTAATGGTTCTTGTTACATACTAAAATCACTGTAACTTGATAACTAAAAGTAGTCAAAAAGGTATAAAAAAAAGATTTAAGGGAAAGAAGGATATTGGGGATGTCACGTTGTGTTTTTTGGTAAATATTTATTGATGTAGTTGTGTTTAAATACCCTGTCTTTACGTTTGGTTTTGTGGCACGTGCATAGCACGATGGTGATATATGTTTTTTGTGTTTGTGTTGCATTTAATTCAGGAGTTAAAGTGTTTACTAAACTGTTTATGTGGGCAAGATTATAAGGCGTAACGTATCTTTGAAAACAATATCTCAGGCAACATACATAGAAGTTTAAGAAACATACCGCTCTAGAGAATCCCAAACACCATCCACGTCAATCTAAGATTCTAACTTCTAAACATGTTCTTAGTGCCACAATAGCATAGTCTTCGTAACGATCTTTATTTTTATAATTCAGCAAAGAATATAGCATTAGCATCTTAAGGTGTTCATATCCACCCATGAACACACATAACAACATAAAGTCAACTGTTCACCTAAAACCAGGACTACTGAATTCAACTGTGTCATTGGATGCATCTATGGTCACACACACTCACAACTACAGACCACAATATATTCATATATTCGTTAGCCACTTAGCCTACCATGCTCTGAGCATAATCCTAATAAAACCTTCTCGTTTACAATCCACCAAAACTCGACAAGCAATCATTTACTTATTAGCAGAAACCATAAACACCAATTAATTCAAACCAAAATCACTAATCAAACAAAAGTACCCCATAATTCTAGTATCTAATTACTGCAACAACTACTAAATCAGTATGACTTTTAAAAACAATATCGCCTCCAATCTGTGAAACACACTGATAAATAAGAATGCCAAACATCTTTCATGTCAATCAAAGATTCTAAATTTTAAGATGTCCAAATCGCCACGATATTATATCCCGTAAAAAGATATTTACATCTTAAATCCAACATAAAATATACTCCAGTATCTTAAGGTATTCATATCCTATTAAACAGACATAAAACAGGTCAACTGTTCTCTCTAAATCAGGACTACCAAATT
Organism: Tanacetum coccineum; assembly: GCA_026074375.1. NCBI lineage: Eukaryota > Viridiplantae > Streptophyta > Magnoliopsida > Asterales > Asteraceae > Tanacetum > Tanacetum coccineum. The sequence continues at coordinate 52,184 of BQNB010027447.1, read as the reverse complement.
CCAACTGTTTCATTGGCTCCCTCTATCACCAATTGTATAATCACAACTACAAACGCGCAAAAAAACTCCTATATACTTAATCACCAGAACCCCTAAACACAGATTAATCCAAACTAAAATCACTAATCAAACATAACAAATGAAAACAAGTCCTCAACTTTATAAACAAAACCACCAACAAAAAAAAAAACGCATATCACAATCAAAAATCCCACAAAAACCCAAAAAATAAAAATCACATCTTTTTTATAAGACAAATAAAAAAAATTACCTAGGTGGTCGAATGATGAAGTTAATAAGCTGTTCCATAATCTTTAGATCTTGGTTTGTTTTGAATAACCTTAAAGATCAAATCCTTAAAATGGGTTCTTGTTAATTAACTAAAAATCAAGTGTAATTTGATGATTAAAAGTGGGTTAAAAAGGTATAACAAGATTTAAGGTAAAGAGGGATATTGGGTTGTCAACGTTTGTGTTTTTTAATGTTGTTGGATTGTAGTTGTAAACACCCTGTGTTGTCTTTGTGTTTGGTTTTGTGGCACGTGCATGGCACGATGGTGATTTATGTTTTGGGTGTTGCATTTGATTTGTAGATAAAGTGGTTTACTAACCGTTATGAGGTAACATTTGAAAGTGTAAACGTATCTTATGAGATTTAAATTGCAAACCAACCATAGAACATGGAGTGGAGCTTTTGAAAAGCATTAGAACGAATACCCGCGCATAGCTGCGGAAATTTCTAGCGGCAGATAATTAACGATATACGTTATTGTGGTAAGTGTTTCGTGTAACATTCAAAATAGAACGTGAAAAAATCAAAATAATATTTTGCAAACGCATGTAACATGAAACAGTAATCGATGTGTAATTAAAATCTCGATGAATTATAGTAACATTATTAAGTTACCTTTCGCATGTTTCAATCAAAATAAATTTTTAGTAAAATAAAACTTTCAAAATAATATTTGTTTCAATCATAATAAATGCATTTTTACTACTTAATGATCATACAAAATATACCAAAATAAAAAATAAAAAAATAAAAGTATAATAAATACAAATTTGTCACACTTTATTACCATTTCAATGAACAAAATTCAATTTACTATCATATCTTTCAATCGTCCAGCTATGTATATATTGATAAATAGTTTCTTAAGAATAAATTAGGTTTTTCCACTCATTTAATATTTCAAATAATTCAAATTCATATCACACCAAAATTCCAAAGATGATGAATCAAAATCAAGATTCTCAATTGACTAGACGACAATACAATAAAATTCAAGTGATAGTCGAGTAATAAACACAATTTTCAATATTTATACAACAAAATGACAACACTTCTAACAAAATATAGACATAATTTAAATGTCGAAACCACTACAACATTATTAAGAAAAATTCAACAAATTATAAGAAACAATTAATAACAAAGTTACAACAATTTAGGTAACAAAATTCATAAATAAAACTTATAAGCAAACAAAACAATCTATTCAAACAAATTTACACAAATAAAATTTTCAGTAAAATTTATTACAAAAAAATTAATACCAAATTATTTAAGAGAACCATAGAAGTGATCTCCGGCAATGCATCGAGGTTCACATAAAATGCCTTCAAGACTGTGTCCAAAGATTCCGGTGAGCCAATAATTCCGGCGAGCAAAGATTCCGGCGATCAAAGATTCCGACGAGCAAAGATTCCGATGACACCTGTAAAAAATGTTATGACATAAACAGATATAAAGATTTATAAAGAATAAAACCTTTAAAACTTAAAAGAAACATAGATCTATAAACAAAACTCAAAAATAATAAAGTTTACAAAATAAACTTTATAATAAATATTAACAAACTTTAAATATAAAACACACAAATTCCCGACTAAACCTAATAACGGCGACAGGCAGGACATGATGGTGGTGGCAGCCGGCGTGGTGGGGGTGCCAGCCGACGGTGGTGTGTGTTTTTATAAAGAGAGAGAAGATGGATTGTGGTGTATGTGTGTTTTTTTAAGAAGGAGAATGAGAAAATTGGATATGAAGATGGTTTTATAATGGACACCGAACAACAACAACTTTACTTTTCAACTTTCAATAATTCAACATTTAAACAAATTAACAATCACCATTAATGGTATTAAAAAGTTTCCATAATATGCGTATGCGCACAACTGTTATATGCATGTACAACTGTTATATGCGTTTGAAGCATTAATTGATTAAGAAATTCAGTTTTAAGCATTTGGGGCAAAATGCTTTAATATGTAGTATAGATTATAATTTGCACAACATAAAGATACACCATAAACAATACAGTATTTGTTATTTGGCGAGCAGCGGGTTCAACATAAATGCCGGCAAGACTGTGTCCAAAGATTTCAGTGAGCCAATAATTCCGGCGAGCAAAGATTCCGGCGATCAAAAATTTCGGCGAGCAAAGATTCCGACGACACCTGTAAAAAATGTTATAACATAAACATATATAAAGATTTATAAGAATAAAATCTTTAAAACTTAAAAGAAACATAGATCTATAAACAAAACTCAAAAATAATAAAGTTTACAAAATAAACTTTATAATAAATATTAACAAACTTTAAATATAAAACACACATATTCCGACTAACCTACAACGGCGACAGCAGGTCCAGTGGTTGTGGCAGCCGGCGGTGGTGGGGTGGCAGCCGACGGTGGTGTTGTGTTTTTTTAAGAGAGAGAGAGATGGATTGTGGTGTTGTGTGTTTTTTAAGAGATAGAGAATGAGAAAATGAGATATGAAGATGAGTTTATAATGGACCCGAACAACTTTACTTTTCAACTTTCAATAATTCAACATTTGACCAAATTAACAATCACCATTAATGGTATTAAAAAGTTTTATAATATGCTATGCGCACAACTTTTATATTCGTGTACAACTGTTAATGCGTTTGAACATTAATTATTTAAGAAATTCAAGTTTTAAGAAATTCAATTTTATGGCATTTGGGGCAAAATGCTGTATTAGTAGATATATATATAATTTGCACAAGATAAAGATACAACCATAAACAATACAAATTAGATTATTTGGCGACGTAACTATTTATGGAGTTTGCATACTCCGTAGACTTTGTGTGTTTGTAAAAATGGTACTCTTAAAAGATAACACTTTTAGGTTTTAAAGTGTAGTTATCGCTGTTGATTTCAAGAATATATTGTAAAAAATGAAACTAATTAAGGTTTTAGAGTCAGATGTTTACAATATTTTTTTGGTATTGCCGTGAGTATTTTTTGGCTGTAATAAAATGGCCTATTAAAGATAATATAACGAATCTAATCATTTTTTATACCAATTAATGTACTTTCAATTTAAACATTGAGAAATGATATATCTTCCTACTAATTCTTCTTACAAATATTCCTACTCACAGGATCCTGACATGTGTCAGAACTGACGGTTTAGATGCGGAGAGATAATGAGTGAAGAAAAAACATAAAATATTAGTGTGAGTGTAGGAGGATATGTAGGAATGTATTGTAGGAGGATATAGCAAAACTCTTTAACATTTCCATCATCTTTTCATTTCTTATATTTCAGTACATGTTTTCAGCTCGGCGGTGGTGTTGTTAGCGTGGGAATTCTGAGCATGAATTGCTTTGCTGATGTTCGCGGTGGATTCTTGATTTTTCGGGGTTCCATTTATATATAGCTCTTGATACAACGCACTCACTTAGAAAAAGGTGGGAACAGAAGACAATGTGGCTATGGTGAGTATACTTTGATTTGTTTTAGCATTTCATATTCATAAGATGAAAATGTTGGAAATTTAGTGTAATTGTGGGAATTGGATCATACTTGGAAATGGGTTTGGAGGTACGGAGTGTACACCCATCAAGTCACTGATTTTCCCTGACTCTTTTAGTGGTTTGATTAAATGGGTGGTTATTTGCCTATTTAAGTGGCAGATTTGACTGCATTAATTGACCATATTTAATTTGGTCATGAAATTATTATTCCTAAATTATGGAGGATAATTGATTTGACTGCATTAATTGACCATATTTAATTTGGTCATGAAATCACTAATTCTTAAATTATAAAGGATAATTATGGAAGAGATTAATTGGCCATTAATCTCTCATTAATTCCATGAATATGTTTTGAGTAAATCCCCTATAAATAGGGATCACAATTGCATGGAAAAACACACAGAAAACAAAAACACATAGAAACGCATGGTTCTTGATCTGTGCCTAGAACAAGAACAAACACTTGGTTTTATCCCAAGGAGGTATTCGTGATACCCAGGCATATGGTCGAATAATCTTCTTTGGAAAGTGATTACACGACTTCAAGTGATATCCGGTAACCATCTTGGTAATTAGCTAGGCTATTGATTGTCTTCACCCTGATCTGGGATCTACTACAACCAACAATCAAAGAAGATTATTTTTGTGATAATCAATGGCTGCTGCTGCTGCAATAAAACACATGGCTTCAAACTTTGCCAAGCTTGACAAGTTTGAAGGGGTGGACTTTAGAAGATGGCAGAAGAATATGAACTTCTTGCTTTCCAGCATGAGTGTGGTGTATGTCTGACTACTCTTATTCTTAATGATGGTATGTAGGCGACCGTGGATGCAACTCCGGAAGAGGGCCAAGGGGACAAAAAAAACGATGACTATGCCAGAGGTTTTAATCCTCAATGGTATAGTCTGATTCTTTATTTGAATTTACCAAATGTTGAATCTTTCAAAAAAACAATGAGATTCCTTGATAGGCCAATATATGGTTGAGATGCAACCATAAGAAAGTTCCTTTGCTAGTAAATTTTACCAATTACAAGAGACTGAGTCAAGACCAAGTCTGGAACAATACAATGAACTTCTTGGTATACTTGAAAGGTTTACACAACATAAATGACACTGATGAATCCATTCAGTGTCATGTATCATTAATAAACTTCCTCCTTCTTGGAAATATTTCAAGCACACCTTGAAATATTTAAAAGAGGAGTTAACTCTGGTTGAGTTGGGCAGTCATCTGCACATCGAGGAGTCCCTTTGGGTGCATGATAGTGACAAGCCAAAAGGCAACAATGTTGCTGGTCCTTTAGTTGTCAATATGGTGGAGCATAACAACTCCTCCAAGTACAATGACAACAAAGGTAAACATAAACATCATGATAACACCAAAGCTGATCCTAACAAAAAGTCTAAAGTGACTTGTTGGAAGTGTGGAAAACCTAGACACTTGAAAAAGGATTGCAAAGGTGGACAAGTTGGCAACAAAGCCAATGGTTCAGGCACAAATGGTTCAGTGGATGGTTCTACCAACTCGCTGAAAGGTCAGAATATGTTTAATAAATCTTTTCAGGTTTATTATGTTACATATGTATCTGAAGCTTACTTTGTGCAGGATGATGATGTTGCGTGGTGGGTTGACTCAGGAGCAACAGTTCATGTGTGCAAAGATAGATGTTGGTTCAAGATCTATGAGTCGCTGAATGATGGATCTATTCTTCACATGAAAAATGAGTCAACAGCCTTGGTGCATGGACGTGGTTGTGTAGATCTTAAGTTTAGTTCTAGAAATATTGTTTCGTTGTTTAATGTTTTGCATGTCCCTAATATAAGGAAGAATTTGGTTTCTAGTAGTGTTTTGAATAATTGTGGTTACAAACAAGTGATTGAATCTAATAAATTTGTTTTATCTAAACATTGTGTGTTTACTGGTTTTGGTTATTTGAGTAATCAAATGTTTAGGCTTAATATTGTTAATGATAATATTACTTCAGCCTTTATGTCAACCTCTAAAATGAATGGTTCAATCCTATGGCATGCTAGACTGGGCCATGTCCACTTTAAGAGGATGCAAGATATGTCTAAGGACGGGTTAATCCTAGCTTTTGACATGGACACTGAAAAGTGTAAGACTTGCATGCTGAACAAAATAACTAAGAAACCATTTCAAAATGTAAAACGTAAAACTAAAGTTTTGGAGCTGATCCACAGTGATTTATGTTATCTGCATGCTACTCCTTCACTGGGAATAAAAAAATACTTTGTGACATTTATTGATGATGCTTCTAGGTTTTCTTATGTTTATTTATTACATTCAAATGATGAAGCATTAAATAAATTCAAAGAATTTAAAACTGAAGTTGAATTACAACAAGGGTCCCAAATCAAAAGATTTAGGACTGATAGGGGAGGTGAGTACATGGATACTCTGTATTTTTAGTCTGTTGGTATTATCCATGAAACGACTGCCCCCTATACTCCACAACAAAATGGTATATCTGAAAGGAAAAATAAAGTACTAAAAGAAATGGTTAATTCCATGTTGTCCTACTCAGGACTATGTGGTCAAGGGTTTATGGGTGAAAGCCTATGTTAACAACTTGTTAGTTATTAAATAAGGGTTCCCAATAAAAGAACATGATTACCCCCTTATGACTCGTACTAAAAGGACTCAAACCGAACCTACCTTAGGGTTTGGGGTTATAGGGCAGTTGTAAGACTCCCTATCCAAAAGCTAAAAACTGTTGGTGAAAGAGGCATTGAATGATCTTGTGGATATTTGAATCCAAGGCTTTTAGGTTTATATGTCCATGAGCCTGAACTAATGTCAATCTTCCATTAACTCTATAATTTAATCAAGGGATGCTATCTTTGATGTGAATAGATATCTCATTGATCCATAGAGCCAAGTCTTAGGATTCTTAATGGAAACTGAAGACATTTGGTGGTTCATGATCTTTGAAGAGGTCACTGAAGAGGTTGTTTCAACAACCGAACTTGACTTAAAAAAGCAAAAGGAATAGGACTTCAAAAGGATTTTTTAGACCTTATTTTTCAATTATACTTAATTGAAGAACAAGGGATTGAAGTCCTCTTGACCAACACGACCTATTCTTTAAAATGTTAAGGATGGATCCAAGACATTTGGATGAAGCAATAAGTCCAGGAAGTTTGCTTTTTAGAAAGCAGCAATAATGATGAGATGGACTCCATCATGGACATCAACACTTGGGTGTTGGCTGATCTACGTCCAGTTGCAAACCTCTTAGGTTGAAAATGATCTTCAAAAGAAACTGAAGGTAGAATGGAACTATTGAAAAAGTTCTAAGGGAAAGCTGTCCAATCAGGGCTTTAAACAAAAGTCAAGGATATACTACTTTGATACTTATGCTCTAGTGGCACGTATCAGTACCATAAGACTGCTGATTGCTATGGCATCAATTCACAATCTGATTTATTCAGCCATATGAATGTGAAGAATAGCTTTTCTTGAATGGTACATTGATGAGGAGTGTAGATATAAAAATTGAACCAACCTAAGGCTTTATCATACCTGGCAATGAAAACAAAGTGTGTAAACTGATTAAGTCTTTATATGGACTGAAGCAGGCACTAAAGCAATGACATCAAAAGTTTGATGAAGTGGTTTTGTCTAATAGTTATTTACTTAACCAAGATGACAAATGTATATATAGCAAATTTGATGAAACTGGTAAAGGAGTCATTATTTGCCTATATGTTGATGACATGCTGATCTTTGGCACTAACCAAGTTCAGGTTGACTTGGCAAAGGAATTTTTGTCATCAAGGTTCTCTATGAAGGACATGGGGGAGGCTGATGTTATCATTGGTATTAGGATTAAACATAAACTAATAAAATATTAAATTTTGGTCTCATTATATTGAGAGGACAAAAAATTCAATTACTTTACTTTGATTGGCAGTCTTCATTAGTACTACCCATGGATACAAGTAAGAAGTGTGATGCCTTAATAATTGTCAGGTTTATCTCAACTTGATATTCAGGGTGATTTGCTGCGTTGATGTATGCCATGACTTTGTACAAGGCCATAATCTGCTTGTGGTGTTGGTAAACGAAGCAGTATACTAGTAACCCTGGTACTCAGCACTGGTAAGCAATTCAACGGGTACTGAAGTACTTAAAGAAAACCATAGACTATAGATTGACATATACTGGTTATCCTTCAATGTTGGAAGGTTACATTGATGCAAGCTGGATTAGCAACACTGAAGATAATTCATCTACAACTGGCTGGGTATTCCTGCTTGGGGTGGGTAATTTCTAGGCTCCAAGAAACACACTGTTTGCATCACTGGTTCAACAATTGAAATTCAGAATTTGAGGCTTTAGCAGCTTGTTATAAGAAGTTGAATGTTGAAAACTTTCTCCTTGAATTCCCATTGTGGCCAGAAACCTATAGCAAGCACCTATTTCTACTGTTGTGATAGTGGTGCTACATTGGGCAAAGGCTTATAGCCAATGTACAATGGAAAGTCTAGACACTTAGGGTCGAGCAATGCATGATTCGTGCAGCTGATCATGAAAGGGGTGATAATCTAAAGATTTTGTAAGGTCTCAACTAAAACTAGCTGATCACATTGACGAAGGGAGTGGCTAAAGACTTGGTTATAAAGTCTGCTGAAGGGACGGGATTAAAGTCCAACTAAGTCGCTAAATGCTAGGACACCCAACTCCCTACTAAGGAAACTTGGTAGATGAGTTCAATGTGGAAAGTTGAAAGTTCAGAGGACTGAAGCACGTGTATTTACATATCATCCCAATGATGTGCTTGGAACCTGCTGAAAAGGAGGATGAAGTCTTTACTTCTCAATGGTTAATTTCTTTGAAAAAGTGCTTAGCAGGAGCATGAATAAAGAGGAACCACCTATATAAATGTTGAGATTTTGCCACTTTAGGGAGCATGGACTTTGGCTCTTACAACATTTATGAATTGGATATGTGTTAGATATGAGTAAAAGACTCGGTCACCCCGTTTATTTATTGTTTATAATAGTTCGTAGTTTAATAGTTAATCGTATGTCTTTCGGTTTTAAGCCGGGTACTAATACCCGGTATTTTGTAAAAACTATATAAGCCTCTTCCAACTTTGGAAGAGGTAAGCTAGTCATAATCATTTCATTTAAACACACTTGTTTCTCTCTCTAGAAATATCTCTCCATGTGTTTATCTCTCTAGAAACTAGCCCAATCACAAGAATCATCACCGTGTTATGAAATAAACGATCCTACAATTGGTACCAGAGCCTAGTTGGATTCGTGATTGATTCGTGTGGTTAATACAAGATCAAATTCGTGGCTTATTTTTGGTGAAAAATACCCACGGCTCAAATTTATTTTTGAGTTTGTTTGTTTGTTAATCTTGTTCTTCACTTGTTATACATGTTAAACAAGTTTTTGTTGTTGACTTTCCATGAGCTACACAAGGCCTCTTATTCGACAATCAAAGCTTAAAAGGTTTGATTTTCTTCTGTTCTAGGTGGCCGGTTTTTGGGTTGGTTTTAAATGATCCACAAGGAAAATCGTGTTAGTGATTGATTAATCATCTCCTTCCATGTATTTATATATAAAACAGTATAAGCTTATTTAACGTGGGGAAAAAAGCTTATTTTTAACATTATAGCTTATGGTTCTTCGTGGTTGTTGATTAATCAAATTATTGTTCTAAGAGGCGAGTTGACAGAAAGGACAGACAAGATCCACGTTTTAAGGAAAAGGTAAACGGCGAGTTGACCAGGTCAAAGGCGAGTTGAGTTAAAAATTAGATTTTTATTTTCGGCGATTTGCTATAAAAGTTGACCGGCCTATGTGTTTCTCTCTCTAGAAACTAGCAAACCACAAGAATCATAACCGAACAAGAACCATGGTCATGAATTAAACGATCCTACAATTGGTATCAGAGCCTAAAAGGAATCGTGATAAGCATTTTCTTGTTCGAAACTGATTACCGAAACTGATTACCGAATCTGGCTATTTTCTATTTTTACATTCGGTTTGATTGAAAAGATTGTTCTAATAATCATTTTATTTTTGGTAATAAGCATATAAGGTGAAATAGGTACATAAATCTACGGTTTTATCGTGTTTTTATGTTACCGAATGTGTTACCGAATCTGCACTGTTACCGAATCTTCATACTGAAGGTGATTACCGAATCTGTACTGTTACCGAATCTTCATATTGAAGGTGATTACCGAATCTGTACTGTTACCGAAACTGTACTATTACCGAATCTGTACTGTTACCGAATCTGTACTGTTACCAAATCTGTACTGTTACCAAATCTGTACTATTACCGAATCTGTACTGTTACCGAATCTGTACTGTTACCGAATCTGAACTGAGTGTGCTTACCGAGTCTGACTACCGATTCTGTGATTACCGAATTTCAACATTTCCGAATTTCACCTTGTGTCTCGGATTGTTCTGAAATTTCTATACCAGATCGGAAACGGCCCAACGGTCAAGACTCTTCCTCTTCGAGCAAGAGCCCTGTCATTTTTAAGCCATTCGGGGTCATTTAGTGCCTCAAAACAGCATTTTACTGTTTCAAAAATTAAAACACCACAATCAAACCTTAATCACAATCAATTATACATTCACGGTTATCTAGTGATCCGTAAAATTCCCGTTAATACATTATCGGTTTTGATCATAGACGAGTAAAATCCCGTGGAAGTTAATTGCATTCAATTCAAGATGTCTAGTATGTCAGAAGATATCCAGTATGCCGGTTCCGATACCCGCCCACCAATGCTGGATAGAACAGACTTTGAATCTTGGCAGCAACGGATTCGTCTGTATTGTTTGGGAAAAGATAATGGAGAGAACATTATAAAGTCAATTACTAAAGGTCCATTTCAGATGGGAACGACAACAGATATCATCCCTGTTGAAGGCGAGGGTCCTCCTCAACAAGGTCAAGTACGTGCTAGAGTCTTTACCGAACTTTCAACTGAAGATAAGGAGAGGTATAAAGCTGACATTCGCGCAACGAATATCCTACTTCAAGGTATACCAAAAGACATCTACAAACTCATCAATCACTACACAGATGCCAAAGACATTTAGGACAATGTGAAGATGATTCTGGAAGGCTCTGAGTTAACTAAGGATGACAGGGAATCTCAGTTATACGATGAATTTGAACACTTCTGTCAAATCAAAGGTGAAACCATTCATGTATACTATGTTAGGTTTACAAAGCTCATTAACGACATGAGAAACATTAAGATGACCATGCCCAGAATGCAGCTTAACTCTAAGTTTGTAAACAACATGTTGCCTGAATGGAGTAGATTCATTACAGAAGTCAAACTGAACAGAGGTTTGAAAGAGTCTAACTTTGATCAGTTGTATGCCTACTTGAAGCAACATGAGGTGCATGCAAATGAGAACAGAATGATGATGGAAAGGTTCAGTCAAGCAACCAATGATCCTTTGGCATTAGTGTCTAATGCTTCAATTCAGCAGCATCCATCACAATCATACACAACTCCACAATCCTCATATCAACCTTCACCTGTTGATAATTTTCAACTGGACTCAGGAAGCACTTCAACTGACAACCTGATCGAAAGTCTCACCAACACACTAACCCTCCTCACTCAATCATTCAAATCACATCTTCCTCAGACAAACAACCAACTCAGAACGTCTTCTAATGCAAGGAACAAAGCTACAGTTCAAGACGGCAGAGTTGTAGTTCAGGATGTTCGTGATAGATTTAATGCGAATATTCAAGGAAGACAATTTCAGAGGAACAATGCAAGAGGAGCTGGTGGTACTGGGAATGTGGGAGGTCAGAATAGAGGTGGAAACATGAATCCTGGTCAAGCAAAACCCATTGTGTGTTACAACTGCAAGGGAATCAGGCACATAGCACGAGAATGTCCACAACCCAAGAGACCTCAGGATTCTGACTACTTTAAAGACAAGATGCTGCTTATGCAAGCTCGGGAGAATGGTGCAGAACTTGATGAAGAGCAGTTGTTGTTTCTTGCAGGAGAACAAGTCACCAATTTTGATGCCGATGTGGATGATTTGGCACTCAATGTGGATCATGTCTTTGAAGCTGATCAATGTGATGCATTCGACTCAGATGTTGACGAGGCTCCCACTACACCTACCATTTTCATGGCAAATCTCACATCTGATGAAGCTGGGACATCTTATGACTCAAATTTTCCATCTGAGGTACAAGATAGTGAATACTATTCTGACTGTGAAGATAAGTATCATGAAGTACACGAGACGCAAAGCGATGTACAACAAGACTACGTTGTTGACTCTGATGCTGATTATACGAATGATAGTAATGTTATCTCGTACGATCAGTATGTAGAAGACAACGCAGAACATGTTGTACCAAGTAATGTATCTTCTGTACAGAATGATGCGTTCAGATCTATTTTTGATGAAATGCATGAAGAGGGTGTATAAAGTAGGTTAGTAAATAAACCAGGTAAAGTATATAAAGACTCATTGACTTCTGAACTTGCGAGATATAAGGAACTGGTCGGGGAGTATGAAAAACGGGAAAAGTTTGAGTTAACTGACCGAGAACAAAAGATTGAGGCACAAATGAGAATAATTATCTTAGACCGAAACAGAAAGGAAACTTCTTTAAAATCTGAACTCCACACTGCACAAATGCAACTTCGTTCTATCCTTAACCAATTTAAGTCAAAGACGGAAGAAGTGACCATTATGAAAAATGATTTTAAACAAAAGGAAAACAAGTTCATTGAAGAGTTTTTAGACATTAAAAAGCTAAAAGAAAAGGTTGAAGATAGATTATACAAACAAGGTCAGACTCTTCAAACGGTTCACATGTTATGGAACCCAAAACCGTTTTATGATGAAAAGAAAAAGGTAGCAATAGGCTACAAAAACCCCTTATGTCTCACACATGCAAAGCAAGTTCAGCGAACCCTTTATGATGGTCATGTATTAGTGTTGACCAATCATGCACGTCCAGTCATACATCATTCAGAGGAATCCCTAGAGATGGCTGAGCTATCTAGGAAAAGAATGATGGAGAAAATGAAAAGCCCTCTGTGTGTTGAAAATAAAGTCAAGATTGCTCCACCAAACTACTCGAAAGAGAATCATATTGCAATCTTTACACCACAGAGAACTCTGACACCTGAACAGTTATATTGGTCCCATGACATGAGCAAAACTGCAAAGACTGTTCCAAAACCACTTTCAGCATTGACAGTGTATCCACCCAATACTCCTGCCAAGCTTGTCCCCAGAGTTCTTCCAACTAAAAGTCAAGTGAAAATTCAAATCTATGTTCTCACACAACTTTTTACGGAATTTGACAAAACTTGCAAAAAGAGAATAACACCTACAGGTGTTACTGAAGGGGAAAGGGGTTTTGAACAAACTAAAAGGTGTTATCTCACTGAAGTTATTCCATTTTTCAAAACTCTAAAAGAACACTTTGAAGGAGTTAAAACGGCCCTTTTTAAAGAAGTTAAAGTATTAGAAGAAGTTTTTGATCAAATGAATGACGCAGTGGACCAGTATGATGTGGACAAGCAATGTGCTGAAATAGTGAAGAAAAACCTTCTCATTGAAATTAAGAATCTGATTGCTAATTGTTTGTCTAATCAACTGTTATATGATGTGGAAAAATCACGTTGTCTAGATCTTGAAGCTGAGATATCTAAAGTTCAAAATGAGATAAAACATATTTCAAAACTTGAAAGGGAAAACCTAAATTTGCAATTGAAGTGTCAACATCTTCAAGAAAGTTTTGATAATGATAAATCACAAACATCACAGGAGGCTCCTGATTTTAACTCATTCTTTAAGATCAAGAATCTGGAACATCAGATTCAAGAAAAAGACAACGTAATTAGAGACTTGAAAGTTATAGTCTCTAATGTGAATAACACATGCTGTGAACCTTATAATGCTAATGATGTTACTGATCTTCTTGAACAAAATGAACGTCTTAGAGCAGAAACAGAAAAGGTGAAGCAGCATTACAAGGAATTGTTTGAGTCTATTAAGATCACTCGTGCTAGCACTTTGAAAGTTGCCACTAGAAGTTCTGTCAAACCAAAAGTTCTTGCTCCTGGTATGTATGCCATAGATATGGAACCAATCCCTCCTCGCCTTAAGAACAATAGAAGTGCTCATTTAGACTATATATACCATCTTAAGGAGAGTGTAGAAACCGTGAGAGAGATTGTAGAGGTAGCTAAAGTACTTAAACCACTTGATACTACACTTAACTCTGCTTGTAAATACTCTAAGCTTTCTCAGGAATTGGTTGAATATGTCATTGGCACTTGCCCGAAAGAAGTCAAGGAAAGAGATAACAGGGCTACTGTCTTTATTCCTTTAACTAGGAAAAAGCAAGTTACTTTTACTGATACATGCAGTACGTCAACGAACAACACACAGAAACAGAAATAGGTAGTGAACCAGAAAGTTCAACAGACTAATGTCCATGTGATTCCTTCTACAGGTGTAAGCAGTTCCACTGAAGCTAACGGATCAAAGCCTAGAAGCAATACAAAGAACAATAGGATCCTGCCAGCTAAGAGTGTGAATAAGAAGAAAGTAGAAGACCATCCTAGAACAAATAAGTCTGTTTGGACAAAAGTGAATCGAGTTGATTCTAGCATTAGCTCCAAGCGTGTTCTAATTAATTCGATTTCTGAATCTGTGTGCAAAACATGTAACAAATGTTTAAATTCTGCTAATCATGTAATGTGTGTTGTTAATGTTTTGAAGTCTGTGCATGGAACCCCGACTGGAACCCCCACTGTTAAAACTGTCTGGAATAAGACCAAACTGACTTGGAAACCAAAAGGCAAAATGCCTGAAAACAGCTTGAACAAGACCAAGCGGGTTTGGAAAGCGACTGGCAAACTATTTGCTAATGTTGGTTATAAATGGAGACCTACAGGAAACCAATACGCCTTAGGAAAACTTAACTGTGGCTATCAATGGAGACCCACAGGAAAGAAATTTGCCTTAGGAGAAATGTGCCCTTCGATTCAGCTTCCTGTGAAATGTACTATTATGTCTGCTAACAAACAGGACCCCAACTAACTTTGGAGAACCAGAAGTCCAAACTCTCCACAATCGACCATTTTTAAATGCAGGTGGTACAGGTCATCCTTTGGTATCTGGACTCAGGCTGTTCAAAACATATGACGGGGAATCGATCAAAGCTCAAGAACTTCGTGGAAAAGTTCATCGGGACAGTTCGATTCAAAAATGATCACTTTGGAGCTATCATGGGATATGGAGATTATGTTATGGGTGACAGTGTTATCTCCAGAGTATATTATGTGGAAGGTCTTGGACACAATCTTTTTTCTGTAGGGCAATTCTGTGATTCAGATCTTGAAGTGGCCTTCAGAAAACATTCGTGTTTTGTTCGTAATATGGATGGTGTGGACTTACTCAAAGGTTGTCGCAGCACGAATTTGTACACGATATCGATTGATGAAATGATGAAGTCTTCTCCGGTATGCTTGTTGTCAAAAGCTTCAAAGATCAAATCGTGGTTGTGGCATCGTCGGTTAAACCATTTAAACTTTGGCACTATCAATGATCTTGCTCGTAAAGATCTTGTTCGAGGTTTGCCAAGGTTGAAGTACGAAAAAGATCATCTCTGCTCAGCTTGCCAACTTGGAAAAAGCAAGAAGTTCTCCCACAAACCAAAATCTGAAAAACACCAACATGGAAGTTCTTCATACTCTTCACATGGATCTATGTGGTCCAATGAGAGTACAGAGTATTAACGGGAAGAGATACATTTTAGTCATCGTGGATGACTATTCAAGATTCACATGGGTAAAGTTTTTGAGATCAAAAGATGAAACTCCAGAGTTTGTCATCAACTTTCTTAAGCAAATACAGGTTGGTCTCAACAAAACAGTCAGATACATCCGAACAGATAATGGAACGGAATTTGTCAAACAAGTTATGTCCAAATACTATGAAGGTGTTGGCATATCTCATCAAAAGTCTGTTCCGAGAACTCCTCAACAAAACGGCGTTGTCGAAAGACGAAATCGTACACTTGTGGAAGCAACACGTACAATGTTGATATTCTCAAAAGCACCGATGTTTCTGTGGGCAGAAGCTGTCGCTACTGCTTGTTACACCCAGAATCGTTCCCTAATTCATACTCGACACAACAAAACCCCATATGAGCTTGTACATGATAAGAATCCTGATCTTTCATTTCTTTGAGTCTTTGGTGCTCTGTGCTACCCTACAAATGATAGCGAAGATCTAGGTAAATTGCAAGCTAAAGCTGACATTGGGATTTTCGTTGGTTATGCTCCCAACAAGAAGGGTTTTCGAATCTACAACAAAAGAACTCGTCGAATAATGGAAACAATTCACGTCACTTTCGATGAGCTGAATCCGAAAATGGCTCATGTACGCTTCAGTCCAGGACCCGAGCCTATCATTATGACCCCTGGACAACTCAATTCAGGGCTCGCCCCATCAAATGTCCATGCAACTACTTATGTTACGCCAACCGAGAAAGAGCTGGAGATTCTATTTTAACCCATGTTCGATGAATACTTTAAAACATCTCGAGTCAATGAACCAGTGCCTTCTGCTACTGCAATTAACGCTCAAGTTGTTCCACCAGGTACATCTGTGTCTACAACAATTGCTCACGATGCACCGTCTGCAAGTATTTCACCATCATCATCAGACATACAATCTCCTGTCCTTCATCAAGTTGTTGCAGCTGGACATACTGTCGAAGACACCCCAATTACTCAAGCTGATATTCATCCCTCAATTAACCCTATTACTGGAGAACCCGGTTCGTCACAGTCATCATCAAGGGATGTTAGTATAGCTGAACCCAACCAAGTTCATCAACCACCAGATCATCTAAGAAAATGGACCAAAGATCACCCGCTGGATAATATTGTTGGAAATCCCTCTCGTCCTGTATCCACAAGAAAACAGCTAGCTTCCGATGCTCTATGGTGTTGTTACCATACTGAAATGTCGAAGATCGAACCAAAGAATTTCAAAATGGCCGTGATTGAAGATTGCTGGTTTCAAGCCATGCAAGATGAAATTCACGAATTTGATCGACTTAAAGTATGGGAATTAGTACCTCGTCCAGTCTATGTGATGGTTATTGCTCTCAAGTGGATCTACAAGGTCAAGCTTGATGAGTATGGTGATGTACTGAAAAATAAAGCTCGGTTAGTTGCAAAGGGATATCGTCAAGAGGAGGGTATTGATTTTGAAGAATCGTTTGCACCCGTTGCACGGATTGAGGCCATCAGAATATTCATTGCCAACGCAGCAACAAAGAATATGATCATCTACCAAATGGATGTCAAAACTGCTTTTTTGAATGGTGATCTACAAGAAGAAGTCTTTGTCAGTCAACCTGAAGGCTTTGAGGATCCGGATAATCCTACTCACGTTTATCGTCTGAAGAAGGCTCTTTACGGGCTAAAGCAGGCACCAAGGGCGTGGTATGACACACTATCAAAGTTCCTTCTGGCTCACAATTTCTTCAAAGGTGCCGTGGATCCAACGTTGTTCACACGTAAATCAGGCAAACATATTCTACTTGTTCAAATATACGTAGATGACATCATTTTTGCCTCAACTGATCATAAAGCGTGTAACATATTTTCCAAAGAGATGAGCTCAAAATTTCAGATGTCGATGATGGGACAAATGTCATTTTTCTTAGGATTACAAGTTTCTCAAAGTCCCAGAGGCATCTTTATTAATCAAGCTAAATATGCTCTCGAAACATTAAAGAAATATGGAATGGATGTTTCTGACCCTGTCGATACACCAATGGTGTATCGATTGAAACTGGATGAGGATCTCATGGGAATTCCAGTTGATCAAACTCGATTTAGAGGAATGGTTGGCTCCCTAATGTACCTTACTGCCAGTAGACCCGACCTTGTATTCGCTGTGTGCATGTGTGCTAGATATCAGGCTAAGCCTACCAAAAAGCACCTTGAAGCAATCAAACGAGTCTTTCGGTACCTAAAAGGAACCATTCACATGGGTCTTTGGTATCCGAAGGACAATGATATGTCACTAACAGCTTATGCAGATGCGGATCATGCGGGATGTCAAGATTCAAGAAGAAGTACGTCGAGAAGTGCTCAGTTTCTTGGAGACGGATTGGTTAGCTGGTCATCAAAGAAGCAAAGAAGCATGGCAATATCTACAACAGAGGCTGAATACATTGCCATGTCTGGATGTTGTGCTCAAATCCTGTGGATGCGATCCCAGCTCAAAGACTACGGATTTGAGTTCAATAAAATTCCTCTATACTGTGATAACAAAAGTGCCATTGCTCTTGGCTGTAACAATGTTCAGCACTCTAGATCAAAGCACATCGACATAAGGCACCATTTCATCCGAGAGCAAGTGGAAAATAGAGTGGTTGAACTCTACTTTGTGGAAACGAACTACCAACTTGCGAACATACTCACAAAAGCATTACCAAGAGAACGGTTCGAATTTCTTCTTCCGCGTCTCGGAATGAGGAGTATGACCCCAGAAACCCTCAAACGTCTTCAACAAGGAGAGGACGAGTAAAGGATGGTCTTCGTGTATCCTTTGTACATAAAAAAAAGGGACTTAGTAAATATTTTAAGTCATTTGGAATTACAAAATGGTTTGCAATTACTTCAGATTGCAACCCGGTTTTCAATCGCGGGTAATTAATTACCCAGGCATGGATTACTTTATATCCATGCCTAAGGGGATTTATGTACGTTTCAGTGCATTTTTCTGGCTAAGGAAGAGAAGTCTTCCTGTTTGATAACCAAATAATTTTTCTTAATTGATTCTTCAAAATTATTTGTGTTAACCATGGTGGTAAACGTGTTGCATGAAAATAAATCCGGTCAGGATTTCATATAACATTTTGACACTCAATCAATGACTACAGCTCTTTCAATAGAAAACGGGTCATCAATTGAGGGGAAGAGTGTTTTTCATATTTAATGCCTGTGTGCCGGGTAATCATGTATTGGACCTTCAAAAGAAGCAAAGGAACCCAATGTTCAGATCTCTGTTGTTCAGAGCTCTCACTGCATCAGCTGATGTTCCTTCTAGCGTTACAGCGACAACTGA
Organism: Tanacetum coccineum; assembly: GCA_026074375.1. Lineage (NCBI taxonomy): Eukaryota > Viridiplantae > Streptophyta > Magnoliopsida > Asterales > Asteraceae > Tanacetum > Tanacetum coccineum. Next base: position 33,227 of record BQNB010027447.1, on the reverse strand, counting down.
TACAACATCAACGCTTCCACCACCACCACCTCCACTACAATGACCTACACCTCATCGAGATAATTGGTAGAAAGTGAAAGATCTGAAGAATCTTCAGGAATCTCGAATGATTCAGTAGTGGAAGACACAGAGATATTGGCAACTGTCTAATCAAAAGATGAGAATGATTTTTTCATCTCAACATTAAGGTCAATATCATCGGTAATACTACATACATCTTGTACAGTCTATGGAAATAGATGTTATGTGTCAGTCTATGAATTTTTCATGACTTTTTCATTAAACTTAAAAACCAGCTTTTTGAGTTTAACGAAAAAATCCTTCAAATTTGTCATATCTGACACTAACACATGCCCTCAACGATTGAGGGGGAGCATTAATATGTTCCAAACACGGCTTGTGAATAATTGGCACTGTTTTCTCCCAAGTTTATAACATATTTAAATCAATTGATATCCAAAATATCAAGGGGTTTGAAATTTTTGATAAGGGGAGAAAATGTGATTAAAATATGTAACTAAAATGTGATCATATTTCTTAAGGTGTTCACTCCGCCCCCATGTGCTAAACATTTTTGAATACCAATGCACATGTTGAGGGGGAGCTTTTCTGAAAAGCAAAAACAATTGGGTACTAAACACTTTGATAGTTAAATCATAAGTACCTGACTGAGTTTTTCAAACAGTGATTTTATGGCAAGGTGAACTGTACCAAAAGACTGACCATGTATTTACTCTCATCGAAGTTATAAGGATGGTAAGGTTAGGTACTCGTTCCCATGATCCTGCCAGAACCGGAGGGATCTACCCAGGGATAATCCACTAGTTAGTGTAGAAGTCCTTAGGTATGATAAAAAGGAGTAAATGTGAGAATAAGGGAATAGTGCCGACTGAGATGGAGCTAGTACTGGAATAAACCCAACAAGGTTCTAGTCATGAAGTCTCGGTAAGCACTGAAGGGGTTGAAGAATGAAAAAGAATTGTACGGATAAAGGGTGTAAAGAAAGAAGCCCTCCATACACTTAGGCAGAAACCGGGTCAATACATATGCTGTCAGAATCACTAAGATGATTGCTGGCATTGAAGATCGACATCATAGACCCAGTGATGCAATGCACAACCCTCCCTAGCCACTCAGAATCTCTCAAAAGATTTTTGTTTCATATCTCACGGAGACTAAACATGTAATCTACTGATTCACTCATTTCGAGTAATTCGGTATTGAAAAGGTGGCAGTCAGCTCCAGCCTCTGATCACTAAAAACAAAACGCACTTTTGAGTCTAGAGCCAAGAGATCATCAATTAATCTCGTTAGGACACATTTCCAATTATCTCGTCTTTCACACACTGTGGAAACAAGATTATCTTAAGAGTCCTACGCATTATCCTAGTGATATTGCCAGAACATCTGAGTGATACGAAGGTATTCACAATGAAGATGGAAATCCTGCTAGAGCCAACATCAAACAAGCTCTAGGTAGGTGACTTGTGCGATTCTACAAGAATCAAACTTGTGACAACTGGAAAACAACAACGGTGCGATTCTACATGAATCAAACTTGTTCCAGTATATGAATTGACGGTTAATGATCATTTGACAAACAATCAAAACTCTCAAAGTGTTACAAAATATTTCCATAATTAACACTTGAACTGATTTTTCAAATCAATTTTCTCTTTATTGCTAACTGTTTCATTACAGGATCATTTAGAGATGGAGATAGAAATGGAGACACTCAGTACCTGAACAGTCAAAGTCATTAACCGAATGCTCAAACACGACCTACACTTGTTATGAAGTTATGAAAGATCTCATAAAGGTGTCAAAGCTTCCGCAAACTCTGATATCATATTCTTCTTCACAAGTGCACAAGATGGCAAAATATTGCTAGATGATGGGAGATAATATTTGGCTGATGATCTCATGAAAGCTCAAAATCACATTTAAATCAAGTCAAAGTGAACAAGCTCAAATGTTATAAAAAGATCACTACAACAAAGTACAAGATGTAACATGAAGAATCAAAAGACGTCGAGCAAAATACAAAATCAATCTGTTGATTGAAGAGCTAGAGTTTAGTATTTCAAGGGTGACCTCCCTTAGGGGGAGATTGTTAGATATGAGAAAAAGACTCGGTCACCCTGTGTAATTTACTGTTTATAATAGTTCGTAGTTTTATAGTTTATAGTATATTTTACGTTTATTAACCGGGTTCTAATACCGGATATATTGTAACACTATATATAGTCTCTTCCAACTTTGGAAGAGACAAGCTAGTCATTTATTCAACTTTAGAAAAACACACAAACTCTCCACTTTCTCTCTCTATGTGTTTCTCTCTCTAGAAACTAGCAAACCACAAGAATCATAACCGAACAAGAACCATGGTCATGAATTAAACGATCCTACAGTTTTTTTTTTAAATTTCTTTTAAAAGTTTTTTTGGAATTTTTTTTTTAAAAAAGGTATCGGGAAACCAACTATTTATATTTAAACATATAATAATTTATTTTACCAAATACTATTAATTTTATTCTTATAGCTAAAACGAGTCACGAAACGAAGCAAGATAATTAACGACCACTGTCATTTGTCACCAGCCATAAAATATTCGACCCCGCCGCATTGCGCGGGTACATGCTAGTATATATATAATATGATATGATTTTTTTATTAAATGAGTCACATATAATATGATATACTAATATATAATATATTTTGATAAGCTGTTTTTTTTAATTGTAAATAATTAATGTATTAAAACAATATTTCTCCTTTTTGTCATTAAGCGTGAAAAGCGTTAAATGCCGGAGGAGATGAACTATTATTTATTATAAGTATAATTTTAAAAATATTTTGCTAAATATAACCCTTAGGGTTAAAACTATTCGTGTGCAAATATACGTTTCTATTTTCATCGATTTGGTTAGTATAAATACAATTCATTTTATTATCATTTTATGTATCAAAATAAAAAAATTTCTTTTGTCTATACATAAGTAATAAAGATCCTTTTAAAGAAATATTACATGACCCCAACTTTTATGTATGAATGAATTTTTTTTTTTTTTAATATCTAAATTTACATTTATCAAAATTCAAAAATAAACTAATAATAAGTAAAAATTTATAATTTAAGCCAAAATACTGTTGTCATTTTCTTCCCCGACAAGACAGGGCAACCCCTCTAGTTACAATCATAAGCATGAAATTTGAAGTCAATTATAAGAGCATCTCCAATGAGAGGTCCAAGAAAAGCTTTAAAATTCTTGAAGAGGTTCATATTTTTATCAACCATAATGAGCTATATGTTCATGCTTATGTGTTTTGAAGAGGTCTAAGATCTTGAACCTCTTCAAAACCTTTGTAACTTCAATCTTTTCACAAAGCTCATTAATGTTAATTAATGTCATTTCATTTACAAAGTCTTCTTATGGTCCATTGATAGTGAGAATAGGTTTATAACTCCAAAAGGTTTAAAGATTGATGATTTGTCATGACATGACATATTTTTAAACCTTTTAAAAGGTTTACCATTGGAGATGCTTTAAGTTTGTATGATCTTAATAACAATAGATTTAATGTTGGTATTTTAGTGTAATGGTGCATTGTATTTCATATAGGTTACGGGGTACGGAGTGTACGTCCATATGAATCAATGTGCGTCCGGGACTAAAATTGCGGGGGTCAAGGGGGTCGCCCCCTTGCGGGGTCCTAGGGGCAGTGCTTAGCTGGACATGTTGGTATTTTCTGATAAGTTGTATTTTGACTTATCAAGATTATTAGTTCCCACCCGCCAAGGCAGTTGAAACTGCAATCTATTTCCTGTGCTTGAGTCAGTTTTGGAGACATAGAAAACACACACAACTATGATATTCTCTCTTGCAAACCAGGATCGAATTTACAGTTAAAATCCGATCATTACAATACGTATTACCCCAATACGAAATTCGTGATACCCGGGCTGTTAAGGGACGAATTGTTGTATTTGGGAAGTGATCACACGATTCGTATTGATATCCGGCCCTTGAAATTTATTCCCAAATACAGTTTATACAACATTTAACAATTCAGCTTCATACACAACAAAGTGACTTGGAATTGAAGTCCCTTTACCCACAAATCCCATATTCCACGGAGGAATACCTTGAACAGATTTTCCAAAGGAAGTTTGTTTCTCGCCTAAAATTTGTGTAACGACCCAAATTTTAAAAAGGATATTTATTATTATTATATTTAAAGATATTAGTATTTGGGTTGAAAATAAAAAGAAAAAGAAAATAAAGCATTAAGGGTATAATAGTATAATGGTAACTAACCATTTATATTTATTTAACACATATCTATCCTTATCTATATTATATTATAAAGTAATATAAGAAAAGAAAAGAAAGAACTAGAAAGAAAAAGAAGAAGAAAGAAAGAACGAGAGACTGAGAGAGAGAAAGTCGAATATGGATGATTCAAGCTTCCTTTCTAAGCTATTACAAGTGAGGATTATCAATGGTTTAGTGTTCTTGATGGTGGTTGATTGTTATAATCCGAAAATTTAAGGAAGGAAAATAAAGATGGAGCTTAATCTTGGTGTGTATTAAGCTAGGATGGTATTATTATGAAGATTAATTAAAGGTATGATTTCTTGCTATTGATTTTGTTAATATTAGGGTTTATAATTGGGGATTTTGTGATAAATGAAGAATTTTTTTTTAGGTAAAGGGATTATACTCGGTGAATTAAAAGTTTGACAAGTGGGGACTCGAACCCGCAACCTCTAGGTCAAGGGTGGAGGTGTCTTGCCAACTCCCCTAATGGGGAATTGGTATAAATGAAGAAATTGATAGCAATAATTTGTGATGAAATTAGTGATTATAGAGATGGATTTTTGGTTATGGGTTGGTTTATTTGGAAGAGAATTGATGTTTGTGTAAATGGGTTATAATTGGATGAAAAGTTAGTAAGTTAGAATTGGGTTGAAAATGATAAGAAATGGTTAATAATGAAATTGGATAGTATGGATAGTGCTAAATAAATATGTTTATTGATATGATTTGAATAGGTGAGACGAGGCATGGAATGATATAGAGTTCGAGTATATCGTCAAAGAGGTGAGTATATGAACTATGATTTTATATGCGAAAGAAATAAATATCGAGTATCTTGGTATGTGATTGTTTAGTTGGGATTGTTATATGTGAGTGGTATGAGAATATAATTGTGATAAAATAGGAAATACAATATATATGCCAAATGTGGCTAATGAATGTTGACCGTAGGGTCATTGTATGTCTTTGTGCTATGTGTTGGCGAATGGATTATGGTGATATTGACTATGTGAGTTAAGGTTGATAATGGATTGGAATATAAAAGCTTGAAAAAAATATGAATTTATTGAGATCGTGAATTGATCTATATGAGTATTTGGTTGCTTGTAAATGTTGTATGAACGATTGGGCTATCGTGAAAGCCGTTATCCGTTAAGGACGATAGGGCTATCGAGAAAGCCGTTATCCGTTAAGGACGATTGGGCTATCGTGAAAGCCGTTATCCGTTAAGGACGATAGGGCTATCGAGAAAGCCGTTATCCGTTATGGACGATTGGGATATCGAGAAAGCCGTTGGAATATGATGAAATGTGAGTAAGCTGTATGTGCTATTTGCTATTTAGATTTATGTAAATGAGTAAATGAGAACAACGGACAATTGAAGTAAGATTTGTATGTCAAGTAAAATATGTGTTATTGATATTGGTATTTGAAGTTTATTTGTTTCAAGTATAAGGTGATAGTTTATATATTCACTAAGCGTAGAGCTTACCCCGTTGTTATTAACCATTTTTGTAGCTAAAGGATTTGCCGAAGATGTTTTAGAGGATTGTGTATGCTTGGAATCGATGGAAGACTTGTACCGTTATTTGATATAATCGTGTAGAGGTACAAGTACGCTTTTAGACGTTTCCTTGAGATATTGTTTTATTGTAAATTGAAAATGGATCCCTTGGGCAATTGGTTGTTTGAAATGTTTTGGTCAAATATTTGTACATTTGGAAATGATTATATTTGTAATGGTAAGGTTTTGGTTAGAATGAAAACAAAATGGCATTTTGTTTAACTATATAAGAAATGAAATGATTTGATAAAGAAAAGTCAAAAAATTTTGTCGTTTTGTGGGTTGGGTCTTACAATTTGGCCACTTTGCACATGAGTTTTGTTCTTGGTGTTTACTGGACCACCAATCGTTTCTGCATTCACATCTCTTTTGACGAACCATCAGATTTAGGTACAACAAGGCTATAGTAAATTACAGATCCTATATTAAAGCCACTCATCTGATTTACTGAAGCACCACTATTTATTCCTTGAAAACTGGAGGACGATACGAGACGCGAAGGCTGAACAGTAATTAATTGTTTCTGCAGCTGTTGAGTTTGGCTTTGCAACATACCCATTAACATGTCGTGTCCATTTTGACCGCCTCTGCAACATACCGAACCGTACATGATCCACAGGTTACTTATTACTTGCGCAAGCAATTTGTAGGTACATTTCGTATGATTTTAGTTACTTATTACTTGAGCAAGCAATTTGTAGGTACATTTTGTGACTTTGGCACATTTAAAGTCAAAATGAAACTAAAACAAAGAAATGACGACTAAAATGGCTGTCAAGTAAAGTGGTTTAGTTCGTGGCAAAGTCGAGACAAGAAACATAGCAAAATGATAAAACTTAAAAGATTGAGGATGCCAGTGGACCAAATGTACAACACAATTCATTTTTTTAGTAGGTTTGTTTGACCCTTTGACCGCAGACAGCTCACCATTTCAATATTCATGTTTTGAAAGAATTTGGTTTTTGTTGACTGTCCACTCATAGCTTGACACACATGACACCACTCACAATCCCTTTTCATTTCTTCATTTTTTTTTTTTTTTTTTGTTTGTTGGGACCGAGCCACACAAGACAACAATTTAATTTTTTTTCTCTTGGGTGGAACCCAAAATAGAACAAACACATATTTATTTTACTCTTTGTTTATAGTAGTTGTTGAGAGTGAAATTGAAATTATCTATCCCATCTAAAGACCACAATGACCATCAACATAATTCAAACTCAATGTCATTATTTTCAAAACTTCATATCACCAATAATTTAATGCGACACTGACCCTGTGCGACCTACGTGCAACTCATTCAATTATCCAGAGACATCTGTAGATTGTAAATGCAGATGTGGTATTGGTATTGGTATTGGTGATGTTCAATTCAACAAAAAAACTTGAAAACGTCAAAAATTACTCGAAAACTCAAGTCGTGGTGTGGTATTGGTGCCATCAAGTGGCGTTTTCCGGGACCATCTCGGCTAGTGGTAACGGCTCAACACTTGAAAACGCCACTTGTGGTGTGCGCCTGGTGCCATCGAGTTGAGTTTTCGGAGATGGCTTAAGCCATGGCTCAGGATACCTTGTGGCAGCAGGTGTTTTAAATGTATTGGCCACATTGAAACTTTTGTGTTTTGGTGACCCACAAGCGTGTACTACTGCTGCAGCACCGTTACTGCAAGTGAACATATGCATTAAAACTAAGGGATATTAATTCCAAAGCTTAGATGACTCCACATCTTGGCTTCATTCACTCTGTTCAGCAAAATACTCATTAGGTACCCTTCAAGCCATCAAGTTGGTGTTATATATCATTACTTATTCCTCTAATACCAGAATACCCCATAACACGAAAAACACCCCTCCCTCCATAACACTACATTTCTGGTATCGTCAAGTACCTTACTTTTATATTTTATATTTTTTATTTATATAAATAAAATAACACAATAAACTAAACTTCAAATTTCATTAATAAAAAAAAATATAAAGTATTAAATTCAAAAAAAAAAAAAAAAACTCGAAAACTCAAGCCGTGGTGTGCTCCTGGTGCCATCAAGTGGCGTTTTCCGGGACCATTTGGGCTGGTCCTGACGGCTCCACACTCGAAAACGCTATTTATGGTGTGCTCCTGATGCCATCAAGTGACGTTTTCGGGGATGGCTTAAGCCATGGCTTGCCATACCTTGTGCTCTTAACCCAATAACCATAACAACTCTTCCGTCCAACTAGAATATCATCAATAAAGTGCAAATACACAAGGTCCCAATCAAGACAAGTGTAACTACTCAGATTAAATCACACAAACCTCCAGAAAGTACATAAACCGAAGAGCCCAAAAGGATACAAAGAAACTAGACAATAACAAGATGGAGACTCTGGAACTCTATTAGTGTTTGACATAAGTTGACTAGAAAAGTCAACAATATAACCAATAGTATAGAAGTCATTAGGACACAATCTTAGCAGCTCAGCAATGATATACCATTTCTCCTTATACCTTCCCCCAATGTTGATTGACAGTAACATCCTACTTTGATAGGAAAGTTTACCTGTTTAACACGGCACTGTTGATTGACATTAACATGTTATTATGACCCATTCAAGTTGATATGTATGTGGCCAGCCACCTGCTCTTGGAAGACTTTGTTCGATTCATGACTCCCAAGTCTAACGTTAAATTCTTGATCATGACTTTGTGTGATTCATGAATACAAACAAGTTTTGAAAAACACTGCAGTTATGTTATAGACCCAAACAAGCTTTTTCTGTATGTGGCCACTATCTCTTGAAAGACTTGGTGTGTGATCCTTGACTCAGTCTACTCTTAAAGTCTTGTGGATTCAAGTCGATATCATCCTAGGTATACTCTATTATATATGCGCCCCATGCCCTCTGCTGCTTCTGAATTATACAACGTACGTACTCTATCTTAATTACTCCAAAATGGAAACCCCCCCTTTTCTTGTCATTTTTACATTATTCGTGTTTTTGCAAATATTTGGCATTATGATCACGACTTCCTCAAACGTTACATGTATCGAAAAAGAGCTGGAATCACTGCTTGTATTCAGACACGGCCTCACGGACGAATCAAATCGTCTTTCAACATGGACCGGAGTGGAATGTTGTGCGTGGCAGGGAGTTGGGTGTGACAGGAGAAATGGTCATGTTGTGAAACTTGATCTTCGATCTCCATTGTTTTTCATTGACACCTATACTTTAAACACAAGCAACTGGCTCCAAGGTAAGGTAAGTCCTTCCTTACTCAACTTGAAGCATTTGCGTTACTTGGACCTGAGCATGAACAATTTCTCGGCACAAAATATTCCTGAATTCTTTGGGTCTTTCAAGTATTTGGAATACCTTAACCTCTCTTACTCAGGTTTTATTGGTGTCGTCCCTCCTCATCTAGGAAATCTCTCAAGGTTACAATATCTTGATCTTAAACAAAATGAATTTCTCGTGAATAGCTTCAAGGTATCTCTCCCTTATGACGTTTCTTTGATGGTCAATGATCTGCGGTGGGTGTCTTTGTTGTCGTCGTTAAAGCACTTGGATTTCTCAGGGATAACAATCGGTAACCATATTGATTGGTTCCATCCAGTTAACATGTTACCTTCTTTGCTTACACTCAACTTGGGCCTATGTAACATCATTATCCCTTCCATAAAATTCATCAATTTCACGTCTCTTAATACACTCGATCTCTCTTCCAATGGTATCAACTCCACCATTCCTGTCTGGTTATTAAACCTTACTCGCCTCGTGCATCTAGACCTTCATAATAACTCCTTCTATGGTCGAATTCCTGATTCTATTGTAACCTTGAGCTCTCTCTCTTTCATCGACCTTTCTTCAAATCGGTTTAATACTTCAATGCCAGGTCTGTTTTGGAATTTCAGCAGCCTTGTTAGTCTGGACCTTAGCTACAATGCGTTCCATGGTCCAGTTCCAGCAGATGTGAAGCTCTGCAATTTGAGCGTCCTTAATTTGTCAGGAAATGAATTTGAGGGAGACTTTCCGAGTTTGATTGGAAACATGTCATCGGATTGCCTTCATAATAGTCTGAAGAATCTCATTCTTGGCGGGAACCAGTTCAAGGGAAGCATTCCGAATAAGCTTGGAGAGTTTAAGAAACTCGAAAAGCTTTTCCTTTTAGGTAATAGATTGTCTGGTCCAATACCTCCCTCACTTGGTGGCCTATCATCTCTAAAAGAGATAGCTCTTGATGGTAATCGATTGAATGGGACCATACCCGAAAGCTTTGGACAGTTATCAATGCTTGGATACCTATCTGTTCCTGATAATCAATTGAGTGGGAGCGTACCCGAAAGCATTGGACAATTATCAATGCTTCAAAACCTTTATCTCAAAAATAACTCATTGGTTGGGTTTGTTTCCGAAATTCACTTCACCAAACTCAATATTCTAACCTACTTGTCCTTGTCTTATAATTCATTAACGTTGAATGTCAGCTCTCATTGGGTTCCTCCCTTCCAATTGCGTTATTTTGATGCAAGGTCCTGCAACATCGGACCGCAATTCCCAAATTGGCTTCAAACACAAACACATCTTGGGGTATTAGCTATTTCAAATTCGAGTATTAGAGATAGAATACCAGACTGGTTTGAGAACATCTCCTCTACTATTACTTACTTGGATCTGTCAAACAACCAGATCAGTGGAAAGCTGCCAAGATTTAATGGATCAGGTATAAAATTACTTACCGGATAATAACTTTTTTATTTTTGTTACTTGTTTTGATCTACTTACTTTCCATGAAAACTTATTTAGTATTACTTTTTGTCCTTTTTTATAATGTTTTGATTTTTCATGTTTGATTTCTTGCATAATCATGTTTAGTTTTTTTGTAAGATCTGTTTTCAAAAGAATGGGAATTGTTTAAGTGATTTTAATAGCAACACTTTTTGTCCTATTTTATTGTTCTGTTTTAACAAACAAAAATAAAAATATTTTGATTTTTCATTATTATAGAAGGAAATGGAGAAAGAAAAGAAAGTAGAAGAATGATTGATATTTGATAAAATAAATAAATATATGGTATGATTAAAACAAAAAATCACTAACTCAATAACATCACAAACAGATATAAACTCAAACACGTGTCACAATCATCTTTTGCTACTAGTATTTTACCAAATCAAATACAATAACAACTTGTTAGGTTTTGATAAAATATAGTTAATGATTTGTTTGAATGTTTAAATTTCCGGTTTGCCTGTTGAATTGATGTGAACAAAGTTAGACTATAATAGAGATTACTAGATTATGACTCGCGTAATAAGCGGGAGAATGCATAATGAGAAGATATAAAAAGAAACTGGGACAATTTTTTTCTATCGATGTTTGGATGGATAATTTAAAGGTATTTACATTTGATGATCCCTACTTAAATTTGTTTTTTTGTGTTGAAATATGAAAATAGTTGATAAACAAACAATAAACCAAGAAGAAGAATATGTATTATAGAAAATGCAAAAGAAAGGTTGACCACGACATTTTAATGTGTAGCTCGTTCAGTTGTAGTTCATTGACATTGATGACGAAAGTAATTAAACAATTGCCGGAGATGTTTATCACTTCTTTGAAGCGTAGTCAGTTTCCGTGCATGTAAAGAGTATCATTGACAAGAAAGTTGTTATTGTTTTGCTCAAAGTTAGACGATGTGGCAATGATAAACCATGTATACACTTGGCAAATCGATAAACTGATATGTCTACTTTAATTTCAATATAATGTAATTAGATATAAATAAACATACACAAAAATATAAATTCTACCTCGTATTAGAGGTGCAACTTTTCCGGTTAAAACTGGTTTTCGGTTAATCAAAAGCCGGTTTTGAAAAAACCGGTTTTGTTTTTTTTTTTTTTCGGAATCGGTTTTAAATGTTCGGAATCGGTTTTTTTATCGGTTTGTACGGGTTCGGTTTTTTTTTTTTTTTTTTTTTTTTCGTGATTCGTCTACGTAATAAGGAATTTTACTAAAAACTTCGAATTTGATTCCATAAACTTGTTAATTATAACACATATAGTTATACTCAACTTACAAATAATTTTTATTTGCACTGGAAACATACTAAAAAAAAAAATTTCGGTTAAAAATAAAAATAAAAAGCATAACTACGTAATAAGGAATTTTACTAAAAACTTCGAATTTGATTCCATAAACTTGTTAATTATAACACATATAGTTATACGCACTTTACAAATAATTTTTATTTGCACCGGAAACATGCTAAAAAAATTGTTTTCGGTTAAAATAAAAATAAAAAGCCTAACTACGTAATAAGGAATTTTACTAAAAACTTCGAATTTGATTCCATAAACTTGTTAATTATAGCACATATAGTTATACTCAAATTAAAAATAATTTTTAATTGCACCGGAAACATACTAAAAAAATTATTTTCGGTTAAAAAGAAAAATAAAAAGTCTAACTACGTAATAAGGAATTTTACTAAGAACTTCGAATTTGATTCCATAAACTTGTTAATTATAACACATAAAGTTATACTCAACTTACAAATAATTTTTATTTGCACCGGAAACATACTAAAAAAGTTGTTTTCGGTTAAAAATAAAATAAAAAGCCTAACTACGTAATAAGGAATTTTACTAAAAACTTCGAATTTGATTCCGTAAACTTGTTAATTATAACACATATAGTTATACTCAACTTAAAAATAATTTTTATTTGCACCGGAAACTTACTTTAAAAATTGTTTTTGGTTAAAAATAAAAATAAAAAGCCTAACTACGTAATAAGGAATTTTACTAAAACTTCAAATTTGATTCCATAAACTTGTTAATTATAACACATATAGTTAATACTCAACTTACAAATAATTTTTATTTGCACCGGAAACATACTAAAAAAATTCAATCATAACTTTTATTAAAACAATACAATTATACAACTAAAAATACAATTATAACTTTTATTTAAACAATACAATTATACAACTAAAAATATATAACTACTAATACATTTCGAGCTTCGGCATGATCATCACCCGAAAACATATTAATGTAATCAAGTATATCGAGCTTCGGCATTGCCATCACCCGTTAGACTCAAGTCATTAAATCGTCCAAAAAATCTTTAACATCTACGTCTTCAACATCAAAGTCTTCAAATTCACCTTCATCTAATTCGGTATTCGGAGATGATATCCCTAATTCAACTTCTTCACTTGCTGTAGTTTCTTCAACGTCTTCTAATACCGTACCTTCCAACGATGTTTCATGTTGTATCCTATCTACCCCGTCCAAATAATCTTTCAAGCATACACATACTTCCACGAATTCGAGGGCTAGTCTTGACCTTCTTTCCGATATAATTCTACCGCTAGTAGAAAAGGCTGATTCGGAAGCTACCATCGAAGCTTGAACCGATAATAAGTCACGAGCCATAGCGGATAAAATTGGAAATTGGACTTCCCTTTCTTTCCATCAAGCCAAAATGTCAAAATTTGCAAACTCTTCAGGACTTAAAGTTGTTAAAAAGTTTGTAGCCATATATTGTCCCAATTCGCTTGTTGGGGCCGATGTTCGTTGACGCTTGCTAGCGTCTTCACGTAAACTATTATAAAGGTTTATATTAATGTCGCGGGTCATTCGAGACGATCCGGCCCGCATTTGGTCAACAATTGGTTTTTGTTGTTGATTATATTTTGTTGCATAAATGAAAATAATTTTTAAAAATTATCGTTAAATTTAAAAATTTGGGATTCTACATAGTCGGGGTCTTGACCGTCTAACCCAAAGGACAAGTCTAAATTTTCCATTATTCTTGATATTAAAAGTTCTAAGCCTCCAACATTTAAACATGGATTAAGTGCGGCGGAACAAGTAAAAGCCAAAGGTAAACTACCAAAATATTTTATAAATTTCCTTTTTATAACTTTAACCATTTTTCTAAACATTTGAGTAGGTGGGCTTTTTAATTCGTCTAATTTTTCCTTCATACTATAAAGTTGGTTTAAAACTAATGAGCTAGTTGGGTAATAAACACCCGATAATATAGTTGTTGCCTCTTTAAAAACTTGTAAAAAAATAGTTAAATCACTTAGTGGATCACAATCTTGGTCGTTTATCGAAACGGACTTATTTCTACTAACAAGTTGTTCATTAAAAGCGTTTAAAGTCTCACGTTGTCGTAATATATTTTCAAACATCATGCAAGTAGAATTCCACCTAGTATTATTATCAAAGCAAGGTCCTAGGGATATTTCACCACATTGTTTACGAAAACGTCTATAGTTCATTTGTCGTTCGTTGCTCGAATTATATATAGTTACTAATAACCCCTAAATGTACTTTTTAAACTATCACATATTTTTAATGCCGCTTGCACGGATAAATTTATAACATGAGCAACACAACGGGAATGAAAAAAAACACCATCTAAAACGGGGTTTATACGTAATTTTAACAATTCCATAGCTCTAGTATTATTGGATACATTATCTAGTGAAATCGTAAAAACTTTATCATCTAAATTATATTCATTTAAAGTGTCATGTAAATTTTTTCTTAAATTAGATCCCGTATGAGGATAACCAAATAGTTTCAAAGCAATTGTCCGTTTCATTAATAACCAAGATTGGGGATTAAACCAATGAGCCGTAACGGCGAGATAAGAGTTTTCCGTACCATGTGGTGCGGTCCAAACATCCGTAGTTATAGAAACACCGTATTTATATTCACGAATCTCTTTTAGCCGTTTCCCATAATTTAAAAGCATCACTTCTAAGAGTAGTACGACTTACTTGTTGATACCGCGATTGTAGCCTCTTTTTGATGATCTCCGTAAGCTTGGAGTTGTCGAAGTGGTCGAATGGAAGAGCTTGTTGAATGACAAACTTCGTAAAAGCATCTCGAAGTGCATCATTATCATATATAAAAACTTCACCATCCGAACCAATAGTACCATGTGACGTATCATTTTGCCTAGCCGCTCTACAACCGTTCAAATGAGTCCTTAGTGTAGAGTTAGATGTGGGGTTAAGAAACCCCACACATCTCTTGCAACGCGCCTTATCAAACCCATCATTCATAACACACAAATAGAAATTAGACCAAACATCCCCTTTTCGGTTAGTTGTTTTAATTTGCACAACATCATCATTTGTGTAAACTTTTGTGCCATGCTTCCAACGAAACCGGAACCAGAAGCGGAAGCTTGTTGTGAGTTTTCCATTATAGAGAGATTAGAGGGATATTTGGGAGATTAAAGTATATATATATATATATATATATATATATATAGATTAGAGAGATTAAAGAGAGATATGAGAGTGTTTTTGATGTGTTTTCAACCATAACCCATTACATATATTTATACTACAAATCCATGGCTTAAAATCATCAAAAAGATACAAAAACACAAAAAACGGCTATATATCCGTTATATAACGTTCAGCCCTTAAACCAGTTTTTTTAACCGGTTTTTTCTAACGGCTAGTTAACGGTCAAAGTAAAACGGCTAGTTTGACTAACGGCTACTTAACAAAATCAGTTTTAACCGGTTATTTGAAAAAACCGGTTTTAACCGGTAAAAAACCGGTCCCCATACGAAACCGAAAACTGGTCCAACCGGTTCGGTTATTTAATAACCGGTTTTTTTTACCATAACCGGTTTCGGTTAAACCGGCCGGTTAAAAAAAACCGGTTTTCATTTGCACCTCTACCTTGTATACACTTGGCAAATCATCACCAACAATGCAATATTTGTCAGTTCTTAAACCATTACCACTGGCAGCATAAATAAAGACATTACACGTTGAACTAAATACTTAACTTAAATAAAAATATTACATTTTGTAGCTTTCAACTTGAGAAAAAAAAACTCATTAATTTAATTAAAAATTTCAACATGTTATTTATAAGTCTTTTTTTAAAGATATTACACTTTCTAGCCAAGTTTAAAAATGGATCTCATTAATTAAAATTTTCCATGAATTTACTAAAAAAATATACGTTAAGTTATTAATAACCTATTTTTCTTTCATAAAACATCAAAACTAATTTGATTTTATAAAAAGCACGTATACATCTTTTAACTTTTAAAGAAATTTGAAACACGACTTACATTCAATATAAACGTTGGTTTTCAAATAAATGCAAATAAATTTGAAAAAAAATATAGTAATTTCATTATTATTAGTTATATATATTAAATGAATCAATCTATAATTCACAAAAATAATTTTTTAAGAGATATCATTTTTAAGTTATATTGTTCTTTCTATCATATATGAATCATAATATATTGATCCTGAATATCAAGTCACATCAAAATTTTAAAACTGTATGCCGTATTAAATTTACACTATCCGTATATATACTGGATTAAAGTAAGAAAATACACGTTAACATACATTTTCGATGAATATCTATAGACCGGAAATATCATTATGTATAAAACTATTTTAGAATATCTAATATAGTTTTTTTTAACCTACCGTATATATACACGAGACTAAAATCTAATAAGTTTAATCGGTATGTTAAATAAATAATGATATAACAATGTTAGTGATGCTTTAAATATATAATATTTTAAAATATAGTCATTTAACAAGTAATATGACTCATCTAATTCATATTAAGTTCATTACGAAATATGAATGTGTATAATGTTTTTAAAATGTAACGTTTTGTACCTGACCGTGTGTATACACGGGTCTAAAATCTTGTATATATAATGTATACAAAATTTTTTAAAAAAAGTAGCAACAAAAAGAGAATCATTTATCTTAGAGAACTATATTTCTGATTTTTGCTCTTTTTTTTCTCTATAATTAACATCAAATTATTCAAATTGGGAAGTATCAAGGCAAGACAACTTTAAAAAAGAATCGCATGGCTTCTATTTCTTATTGTATAAGTAGTATTTGATTCAAAATGAAAATTTTGAATAAACAATCAATAAATTTCTTGAGAATTTTAGGAAATGACAGTAATCACATTAATTAATTTTTTAGAACATTTTTAAAAAATAGAATTTGAATTAAGAAGTCTCGCTTCGCATTGCTTCCCATTTCAATTTATATATGTGTTTTTTTTATTTAGTGAACCGCTTATATAACTATAAATATATTTAATATTACCACGTGATATAATGAAACAGATAACTTACATAACAATATATTTTATTTTATTTTTGCAATATTTTAAACTGTATAAATTTAGTCAATTAATGTTACACTTAAAAAATAATGTTATAATAGTTTAAGGATTAATATAAAATATTTCTGCTATGAGCTATTTATGTGAACATATTGTGGCTTTTCTAAAGGAAAATTAAAATTCCTTATATAACATACGGTTTTGTTATTTTTGTATCATACATTTTGCTTGCACCATTAATAGTTTATATTATCTTTATCTTAAGAGGTTATTGAATGAATTAAGAGACTTTTTAAAATGTTCATTACTTGCAACATTCAATTCTTTGTTATGGTCCAAGCTTTAATCTTTTAATTATTCTATTACTAGATTTTATGCCCGTGTATACACACGAGGTACTTAAATTAAATATATTAAAACATTTTTAGATGGTGTTATTTGTGATTATATTCTATACCAATACATTAACCAAATATGATATAGTTAAAAATAAATAAAATTAATTTAATTTTAAACACATGGGGTAATTTTTTCCTGTATTTATTATTTATTTAAGAAGTATTGTTTTACACCAAAATACATACAAGTCATATATTTAGATATTATTAATATTAACTTAAATGTAGTTACTATAAAAAGGGATGTGGACCGAGTGATGATTTCTCTGGTGTCTATTGCACATTAGGAATTTCTTTTAAAAAAATTTTGCATGTCATGTTGATGACGAAACTTCAAAGTCATTTAAGATTGTTAAGTTACAAATTGATATCTTCATGGGGTCATTGCTCGTAGATTTGAACTTAGAAGTTTGCTTAGCAAATCGAAGCTAACTCAAAAGAATGAGAAACATTCACACACATTAAAACACTTGTGTGTCAAAGCTTTAGTTTTAAAATTATTTTTTAAGAAAATTATACTCCATATAGAAACATCGTATGAAGTAGACCAAAAAATCTGTTAATTACGAAGTTTATAAGCCTCAAAGTTTTAACAAAAGAAGATTTGCTCACCCGGGGAGAGAGAAAATTTTGATCCCCGATGTCTGCTTATATCGTTAGGTTATAACAATTAACAAACAAAATATGAACTAATTGGTGTATTACATCTCATTATATCAATATTCACACCAAAGAGACATGATGTTTGAAATAAAAGACTTTTAGATTCAGTTTGAAACAATATAAGGTTAATTCCACAAATCATAAAATTAACAAAGACTTTTTAGATTCAATTTAACAGTATAATGAATCAGAAGTAATAATCATTGTTGGATAAAAAATAAATAAATAAATAAATAAAAACTATGGCCTATATTCAAGCTAAAAACAATACTCCATAATATATAGTGTAATATCCTTTTAATTACATTAGACGTAATAATATATGTTTTATTATTATAAAGCTTTGGTTAGGTTTATCATGTATGATAAGCTATAGGCATAATTGTAATATATTTGCTTCTTTTGGTTCATTATATAGATAAAATCTAATTTTAATAACAATTTTTAGTTTCCTAATATACAATCTTTCCCCTTATATAATAAAAGAAGGTTGTCCTAATGTCATCATTAACCATTATTAACCAATCACAACTCTCGATTTCTCTAAATTAGAACTTGCTGATGTCATCATTATTAAAATTAAAACAACTTAATCAACTAACCCCTTTATTTTCAACTAAATAGCAAAATAACCCCTCTCCTAACAAATATTTCCAAAATTAATATTTCCTTATTTAACAAACAATTAATAATAACTATTTTCTATCAATAAATATTAAAACACATTTATCTATAAAAAAAAACCTCCACCGTTTAACTAAAAAGTCTTTCTAAAAATAATAATAAACTTTTATTTTTCAATATATATATATATATATATATATATATATATATATATATATATATATATATATATATATATATATATAAAATATAATATCTCATTTTTTTCTTTTAATAAACATTAAAACAAGCTTTTTACTCTAAATAAACGCAAATGTGTCAATTAACTTTAAAAGTTTTTAAAATGCAATGTAATGGTTTGTTAGATTAATAATTAATTTTAACTTATTAGTTTATAATCATTTTTAATGTCTTACTACCAACTTTAAAAAATTAACATAAACATGTAAACACTAACATATTAAATCAAACACTAATATGTAACGAATAAAAATAAATAAAATTTAAAGATTCGTACATAATACATAGTGTTTTATACGTAAACAAAATATTTAATATTACTTAATCATTCATATAAATCGTAACCATATACTGCCCGTGTGTCTACACGGGTATATAAATCTAGTATATTAATAAAAGATAGTTGGTCTAAAACTCAATTGACCAACCAGAAGCTCTAATTTTATAAAATCAGGATTTGCCTTAAATATTAAACCAAAAGAAACAACTAAATTACAAACATGTCATTGAGTTGTCTTACTCCTGACAAAACGGGCGGGTTGGGCGGGTTTGGGTAACGGGTCAAAACGGGTAACGGGTCAAAACGGGTATGGGTCAAAACGGGTCATTTTTAAAAAACGGGTACGGGTCAAAACGGGTCGGGTACGGGTTGAACCGGGTTGATCCATTATTTTTTTTCCTAATTTATAAATATTATTTATAATATTTATATACATATCCATATACTATATATTATATACATCTAGGTATTAGTTCAAATAAAACAACTATTAACGTAAAACAAATAAAACAATCGTTCTTTTTTAATTAAAAATCATTGTGCATCATGTTTCGATACCAATAAATCATGAATTCATCGTATTAATTGATTTTATTTCTGATGCATTTGTTTTATATACTTGTTTTATACATTTGTGCAATGTGAATCTTCGTGCATCAGTTGTATATGCTTGTGCTTTGCGAATCTTCGTGCATCAGTTGTATCATGATCCAATGGCCAAGATCTTCTCTTATTTGTTTTACTTTAATACTTGTTTTACAATAACTAAACCTCTATACATCTATATATATATATTTAGATTTTTATATATATATATATATATATATACTATATATATATATATATATATTTATATATTTATGCATATTCTCATCTTTAACTTTTTCTTTCTAATATCCATCTGAAAACAAGTAATGGTGTCTCTTTATACTGCTTGATTATTAATTTTTCTTTAAAATATACCTGATTTTGAATACAATTTAATTTTTTTTAAATATACCTAGTAAAATTTGAATATAAAAATGCTAATATATTATATATATTCATATATATATATATATATATATATATATATATATATATATATATATATATATAAATGGGTATCAAGCAAAAGCAAAAAAGAAAGCACTCTACTATGAGGCTTCCATCTGACCACTTACTTTTCCACACCTCCTTTTGTTTAAACCACACCACTACTCCTACTCCAAGTTGCACATCATGCAATAAAACTTGTACATTTGTTTGAAGGAAACAAACCAATCCAATATATATATCATCTTCATCAATATCATTACTGTCATAACAATACCATCTCTTTCAAGAGGAAGACAACCATCTCTACAAATTCAGTGACGACCATCTCTTTCCTCTACCCATTCTAACCTGTTTTGTGACCCGTTCAGACCCGTACTTGATTAGCTTGAAAGAAATAAATTACCCGTTGAAACCCGTTTTTGTTTTACCCTCTCACCCATTGAAACCCATTATAAGAAAAATCATACCCAAAACAACCCAAATAATTTAATTTGGGTATGAATTGACAGGTCTAAGTTGTCTACATTATCAAAAATAGTATATTAGGAAACTAAAAATTGTTCAATAAAAAATTATTTTAGGTAAATTTTGATTATTATAATCCAAATCCATAATATTCTATAAAAAGTTATTTTTGGTAAATTTTAATATATTAATTTAGCTAAATTATTTTTAAAAAATTTCTAATTATTTAAAATAGATCATCAATATATCAATGTATAAATATATATAATATATATATACGTATATATATACTATAGATATATATATATATTTATCATAATATATATTGATATATATATATATATATATATATATATATATATATATATTTTATTTATTTATTTTTTAATATACCTTTTTTCTTTCAAAAAAAATATCAAAATAAAATTTTAATTTCAAATAAATGGTCATTTCATCATACATAACATTTACTTTGAATATATTTATATTAATAAAAGACATTTGGCCTAAAACTCAATTGACCAATCAAAGGCTTTAATTTACTAAAATCGAACTTTACGTTAAATAATAAACAAAAAATAAACCAACTAATTACAAATATGCCATTGAGTTATTAAAAAAAAACCATTATAGTTTTATTTTAAAAACTCAAAGATTAACTAAAACTATAAAATTAAAATCATACCTTCTATAAAAATACAAATATGATCATTAATATTAATATAAATGTAAATAAGTTCACGTACTCTATTTTTTAACATCGTTATTTTAATTTTTTTCGTGTGTATACACGGGACTAAAATCTAGTTTTTAATAATGTAGACAACTCAATGACATGTTTGTAATTTATTTGTTTCTTTTGGTTTATTATTTAAGGCAAAACCCGATTTTAATAAATTAGAGTCTCTGATTGGTCAATTGAGTTTTAGGCCAACTCTCTTTTATTAATATAATATAATGATAAAGATTGCAATAATTTTTTTCATTTACATCCTTTTATTTTAGTTATATCATTATATGTTAATTAAAATCTTTAATTATGAAATTTTTATATAAATCTTCTAATGAGCTATTAACTATATAACATTTTACTCATGTCCAATTTAATCATGAGGGATTTAAGGGTTTTGCTTTATTATATATTAGAGATGATAATAATAAATAATGATAAGAATATATAATCCAATCTAAAAAAACAGTGGATAAATGTCATTGATTTGATAAATAAAGTAGTTATATATATATATTAGTCTTAATACCCGTACGATGTACGGATTGACTATATATATCGTCCGATTGATTTTTTGTGTAAAGAAAATATAATTTGAACTTGTCCCGTCACATGCATTTGGTCTCTCCAATGGTAGCCTAGTAGTGAGAGACATGTATCATAAAAGTATTGGTTAAGATCTAATATTATTTTTAATATTGGTAATGGTATCTCCCTAATCTAAAGTGATGATGATAAAATATGATTCGTGTCGTTTTAAAATTTTCAACCATGTTTAGTTAGGTTAGTAGATGGATAAATAATTAAATAATAAGTAATATTAAATTATAAGTTAGAAACATAGATATATTACTATTTATTTATTTATTTAACATAACTATAGATTAGAATAAATAAGTTTTATTTTTATATATTATAAATTGCAATATGTTGTTATATATTTGTGTTTTTATATGAGATAAATATTTCGTAAAATTTGATTTATTATTATGCATGCTATTATAGGATCAAACGAAACTTTTGATTGGTTATACTTTTATTTGTTTGGTAGGTCATAATTTTTTAAGCGATATGTATCCATATTTTAAAATTTAATATTTATTTTTGGGTTGATAGATTAAAGATAAATTTTAAATGGTTGAATTCTAAATTTATTTAGATTTTCATTAAAACTGAAAATAGGAATGGAGATGGAAATAGATACTTATAGTAATAATGAATATAATATGATTTTAATATAAGAATTTTAATTATATTAGGTATCTGTCTCTATATATTAATTAATAAAATTTTTTAATTATTTATGATGTCTAAAAAATAGGATTCTTAAATATAGATTAAACGAGACACGTGTCGCTCAAATAAAGCACCACTTGTCGATCAAAGGATACCTTAATCCTGTTTTAGTTATATTGGTAGATGTGAAAGACAAATCCAAGAATGGTAAATTAAATGGAATTTAATGTAAATAATAGACATTTATTCATATTTATATTTAAAATTTTGAATTTATTTAAACTATATAAAAATAGGAGAACCAAAATTGGATTTGACCAATAGTTTGGTCAATGATGATGTCATGCATTTGATGCAATGGTTCAAAATGTAAGAGAAAATTTTAATCGATAGTCCATACTTAATAATGTAAAATTTAAGAGTTTTATTTTATTATCTATACTCATATATAAAGATTTTAACCCCCTCCTTCCTCCTTAATTTTTAAGTGAAATACCCAAATTACTCTTCAAGACTAACTTTACACACCCCTTCTTAATCCATATTTTATACACATACCCTTATTGCCCCTTTAACTTTCACATCTATCCTTTTTGCTCCCTTGACTATAACTTTTTTTAAAAGCTTATAATTGCCGCATCGTATAACCGCCCTTTTTTTTTTCCGGCCGCATCGCGCGGACATCCTGCTAGTATATTAGAGATAAATTTGATTTAGATGATATTTTATTTGTTGATTTCAGTAGTAAGAATATTTTAATTATAAAGATATAAGAAAAGTAGATATGACATGCCTATTTTGGTGTATTTAGTTTGTGGTCAGATATTGTGGTCAGATATGTTTTCAATATATAAAAAAAAATTATTTTAAGTGTTTTTAGTAGTAACCCTTCTTATCCTTTTCTATTGTTATGTTTTAACAAACACACTTAAAAATAGTTTGATTTTTCATATTATAAAGGGAGAAAGAGAAGAAAGTAAATGGAGACTGATATTTAAGTAAACAAATAAATATATGGTATGATAAAAGCAAAAAGAATCATTAAATAACATAACAACTTGTTAGGTTTTGATCAAATGCAATTAATGATTTGTTTGAATGCTTAGATTTCTGGTGTCTTTGTTGAATACATGTGAACAAAATTAGACTATAAATTTTTGTTTTAAGAAAAAAGTAAGAAAAGATATGACATACTTATTTTGGGGTTGAGTAATTGGTTATGTAACCCAAATTGAACCCTTTTATGCAATATTTGACCAAAACACTAATTTTCAGTTAAAATAGAAAAAATAGTTTACACTTGTTAATATTTGGATTAGATAAGCAATTAATTATTTAGTTTTATTTTAACTAGACTGTCGATTAGCCCAATCTAACCCAACCCAACTTGTCGTATAAATTTTAACTAGACTAATGATTGTCCAATCCAACCCAGGTCTCCAAACTGTTAATGTCGGGAAAAATCGCTTCACTGGAAGAGTTCCAGCACACTTATGCGAGTTGCTTATTTTAAAAATACTGGATTTATCCGATAATAACTTCTCCGGACGTCTTCCCAAGTGCTTAGGGAACTTGATTCAATTGCGAGCAATGGACCTTATAAATAACACTATAACGGGTGATGTTCCGAATTTCTTGGGTTCTCTATCGGATCTCCTGTCATTGCACCTGCGCAACAACAAATTTGAGGGCAATATCCCGGTGGCTTTACAAAATTTGACAAGCTTAGTCACCTTTGATTTAGGGAACAATTTTTTGACGGGTAATATCCCTTCTTGGATTGGAAAAAAGTTATCGAAGCTTAGAATCTTGAATCTCCGATCAAATAAGTTCATGGGTAAGATTCCACCAGAACTCTGTCAAAACAACGCTCTTCAACATTTGAACTTGGCAAATAATAATATAACTGGAATGATCCCTCGTTGCTTTTATAATTTAACTGGTATGATCATGACTGGTGTTAACTTTGGATACGATGACACTTTATATATAGAAAATATTGAGGCTTGCGTAAAGGGTATTCAATTGAAGTACACCAAGACAATTGGGTTTCTTACATCCTTAGACCTCTCAAGCAACAAAATTATTGGCAAAATTCCCGATGTTTTGATGAACCTTGTAGCGTTGAACAATTTGAATCTTTCTAGAAATTTGTTAAGCGGACAGATTCCGGCAAGGATTGGAAATCTAAAGCAAATGGAATCTTTAGATTTTTCAATGAACAAGTTGTCTGGTAGAATTCCTCCGGGTTTGGCTACCTTGAACTTTCTAAGCTACTTGAACCTATCCTTCAATAACTTATCTGGTGAAGTACCGGTTGGAAATCAGCTCCAAACTTTAGGTGATCCATCTGCTATTTATGAAGGGAACAACGAGCTATGTGGGCCCACACTATCAAGGAGGTGCGAAGGAAAGAACTCATCACACACTCCTGTTGGTGAGGATGAAGGTAAAGATGATACAGAAGGTTTGTGGTTGGGCATAGGTCTTGGTTTTGTTGTCGGATTTACGGGACTAATTGCTAGTTTGTACTTCAAAAGAGAATGGAGGATAGCTTACCTTGAGAATATAGAGAATGTTTACACATGGCTGGCGAAATCACTTCTAGCGACTCTTGCACGAATAAGGAGGAATTTTTTCTAGTAAGGTATGATATTCTTGAATTCACAAACATCAATTTTTCTAATTTGTTTAGATTTACGTTTCATCTTTGTGGTTTAAGGATATGTTTTTTAAACATCCAGTTCTACAAGGAATATTTATGCAGTGATTTGGTAGTTGACATTCAAAAGTATGATTTGGTTGTTGACAGTTAAAATATTTGTAGGTACCCTTCAAACAAGGTGTTATAGTCACACAACTACGATATCAAGTTACACCAAAACTATGCTTTGAAGACGTGTTTTAGCAAAAAGTATGTTTGCTTATGTTTATTTCTTATTTTACTTTTCTGCAATTTAGAGAATGTCTTATGTTTACTAACCGATTGTGTAATAATGTGTCCTTTTAAGAAAACTTGTAAACATCTTGTTTATATTCTCATCATGTTTGTGGGTATACCGATAAGAAAATAATTAGGGGGAAGAAATGAGAGTGTTTATTTTTAGGTTATTAAAGAAATGGTTTTGATACTAATAGTTTATGAATTATCAATAACATGTGTTCAGGAATGACTTGTATAATTCAGACTAGACCAGTTGCCCAGTGACCTGACCTGACAGGACCTAACCAGACCAGGCCCATATTTTTAGGTTTATTGAAACCACGAGACCAGAAACATAACCAGATTTGTCCTACCAAGACCCACTTGACCAGACGAAGCTGGTCCCGTCTCTTTGCCGACTTCTACACTCAACATGCAAAAACTGTAATGCTCAAGGAACATCCCAACTGCACCCCATTGTGAATTTTGCCAACAAAGTAGTATCAAAGAATAGAATTCAAATATTATGAATGTAAAAAATTATTGTCAACATCATATCATGAAACAACAATATTAGCTTTCATCTGAGCCTCGTATATATACTAACATCACCTTATTCTTATAAATAAATTCATCATATAGTCGTATATCCTTGCAAGACAAAAGACAAGAAGCTTCATGTATAAAAATCCCGCACCTATACTTTCGTATAATTACACCGGCCCTGCACTGCAAGGGAGTTTGTTTCATCCTTTCAGCAGACCTGTTTTCTCTTTCAATATCACCTATGACTTAAGTTCCATCAGGCTTTCTTTTTCTGCCCAAAAGTTCTTCAGTTTGGTAACAATAAAATGCTGAATAACGAAGAAAATAAATCTTTAATGTTGTTATAATGAGTTTGCTTGGCTCCTCATTAAAGGTTTCTGGCACACGAGAAGTTTTTCGTCATTGTTATTCTCTATATCCACAACTCGCGCTTCCCATTTTAATCTAGCTGTGATGATTCTGGCTGATTCAATCAGAGGAGCAGTGTCACGTAGTATCACCCAACCCTGCATTTGATTTCATAACGATTAGCAAAATAGAAGACTGAAGATGGAGGGAAATTAAAACTTAGGCTTAATCTAAGAAAGAAATTCACAAACTGTAAGATTGGAGATTAAGACTAGAAATCTATGACTAAAATTACTTTTCATGAGTTATGAGATAAAAATACTACTCGCTGAATTGGGGATATTTAGATGTGTTTTAGAACTGCTTATGTGATTATTGCAACTTAGTCATATTAATCAATACCGGTATATCAATAAGCATATTCTGTGGCCCATTTTACGACCGTTGATTACCTAATTCTGATTACTTAACACGAACTAATCAGTTTCAAAACGCAAAACTAAACACCCCTTATACACACATAGATGAACACAAAAATCCTGTATCCATGCACCGGTGCCCTTGCATCAACTAATTACTTTATCTATATAATATCTAGCATAAACCCAATAGAACTCATATTGAATGAAGTGTTAACACAATCAATCAAAGTACCTCTGGACGAAGCAACCGGTCGATCTCGTAAAAAAGATCCAGCATGCTGCAACGAGACTGCTTAACGGTATGTAGGGATAAAAGTCCATCAGCGTGCACCATATCATAAGTTCTAGGGTAAGTTGGGAATGCTTCACACCTAACAAGAACATTCCCAAGAGATTAAAATAAGCATAATGCATACTAGTAGAAAATGATTCCAAGCAGAGGTAGGAATTTCAACTCAATTTACTTATGAATGGGTGATTCAGGTTATGTTGGGAAAGAAAACAGGTCCTAGAGTTACAGGTCAACCAAACCTCGAGACATATAAGAAAGTACCCATTTTGACACAAACTCCTTTTAATCGGTTACCCAACCTGCCCACTTTTCACCTCTAATTCCATGCAAAACAATATAGGACATACCAGTCATGCAACACGCCAATGAATCCCCTGTCTAGGATAAGAGGAAGATGGTTGACACCACTAGTGGGGACCACATTCATCACCCACACGGATTTTCTGGCATCCAATAATGCAGAATTAAAACCGCCAAAATGGGCATTCATGTCCAACACATTTCTGACCATATTATAAGGCGGAATAGGATCCTCCTCACCAGGTGTCTTTGGATGATCCGAAAATATCAACGGGGAGAGTAGAGACCAGTAATCTCGAACTGCTGACTTCCAGTGAAGGCTATCTTCTCCGAAGTCATCTGAAAGTACGCCTGTTCAATTATACAAAAACATGTAATGTTATTCTATGTTACTAGTCTAGAAATGTGTGGATACAGGCAAGTACAATATACCAAGTGTATATGATGATGTGTAACATCTCCTCACAGCCAATTGACCAATTCGTTTTTGTGTTGGAACTTATTGGTTAAAGGGGGTGTTTAAATTTGCATTTTGGAACTAATTATCCTGTTAACAGATCCTGCTTCTGAATAGCTGAGAATCAGTTTCGTACCAGCTACAACATAACTAACTAAGCGTAAAATGAATTACATATTTACCATTCTTTAAACCGATTAACTTCCATACAAAGGCATCCCTAACTAAGTTTTTCCATTTCAACAATAAAAGCTTACCATGAACTGCAAGTTCCTTGGAGCTCAATGTAGATCTAGAAGGCCATGTTGACCTTTCTTCAATAGGAATCCATCGCCGGCTCCGGGTTCCCCCTATACATGCCTCAAGTGGATGGTAATATGGAGATTCAATATCACGACCCTCTTTGCAGATTAAGGGACCTGACCCATGTTTCCTAAAAAAGATAGTAATTGAAGAACAAGATTAAGATCACTCTGAAGTTGCAAATTTTATAATTTGTGGACAAAGGTATAGAGGTGGAACAATGGGAGAGTTGTGCAAGTGTAACCGGTCAAAACAGGTTCGGGTGCAAACTGGTCATTTCTAGTACATGTCAGATTGACCCACAAACACTTCTTTGTCGATCTTTAAAATTTTTATAGTTAAATACGTTACTTATTATTACAAAAAACAATATTATTAACCCTTTCAGCCCATTTGACCCAGACCAGGAAATTTTATGATTTGACCCGTTTAAAATATAACACAATCTAAACAATTAATTCATAAGTAGATGGGTCGGAATTTCAAAATTAATCCCCCTAATTCAGTTATGCAAATAGTATGCATAATTAATTAGCATGGACAAAATATGTTAAGTACAATATCAAAAAGATGAAGAGTTAATGGTGTTAAAATAGAGGTCGACTTATATACCTAGAAGCATAACAATTCTTCTTGCTTGGCTTTTTCCACACGACTGTTTTATCTTGTTGTGATAACAGATCCCAGCAGAGATCTTTAGCAATATTACGCACGAAATCCCATCTTTTCAGACTTTCTTTATCACGAACAGAAGCTGGTGTGTTAGCGAAAGGTGAGGTCCACACGAAGTATCCACCAGGCCTCAAAACTCGATCAACCTCTATCAAATGTATACCATCTGAAACAAAGCTCAGAAAACAGCAAGAGGGATTAAAAAATCAAGCTCAGCTTTAAGAAAACCAACAAATAAAAGGAAAATAAGACAAAAAAAAAGGTACCTTTTTTATCCCATTCAACACCATCCCATGCACTGTGTATCATATCGAATGAAAGTGACGGGAATGGTAACTGTTTTGAATGAAAGGAACCAACCATTGCAGGGAGTCCACGTTCAAGAGCTATTTCAACTTGACTGCCTGAAGCCTCATAGTTTGCAATACACATTGTTAAAAGATGTTTTGGAAATAAATGTGCTCCTAAACTACCATAACCACAACCTATATCTAATACTGTTCTCACCTGCAAGGAAAAGATGGTAAAAAACATCAGAAAACTATGGATTTTCACCATAACAAGTAGTAACATGTGTAATGGCGTGCATAGCGATTTCTACTTACTCCAGCTTGTACAAGATAAGATTCATTTCTTAAACCAATCATTTCTGCAATCTGATGAGAATAGTCTTCTATATTATCATCTACCATAGAAGACGCAAAACTAAACGATATTTGATCTTCATCTAACATCATCATCCTGCAAGCATATTAATTAATATCAGGGGCCCGAGAATTTACTAATAATAATATAAAAAAAAAGACGATAGACATATTTAAACAGCTAACCGACCTCTTTGTCAAGCTTCCAGATGAAAGTACCTCCTGGGCAGTAATTTTGACATTATCAATCCAGATCACATCTCTCCCAGTAGGCCACCTATGAGGAATTTTGTACTTGGGTGGAGCAAGAATTAAACAATTTTGCTTTGACATGGGTCCACAACGACGGTCAAACTCTTTCCCTTCGGTCAAGCCCGCCTCAAGATTTTCACTAATATTGAAACAGGGTACAAAATTTTCATATTCTGGAGAACAAAACTCTGACTCTTTGAACCTAGTGGCACCGAGTGAGAGCTCACCAATATCCCATAAGTCAGACACGAGCTGTTCCTGCAGCCGTCTATACCCACGAACCACATGACCTTTAGAACCATTTGTAAGCGAGATTGTCCACAAAAACGACATGGTAAGACCAAGGATCACTATCACAATTAAACTAAACTTAAGAATAAGTAAAGTCAGCATATGGCGATTCCTTGAAGTTGTGGAGGTAAATGGATCAGAAACAACAAATCCATTTTCATGGGCATCTTGTTTGGATGGTGTGTTTTCTGAAAATAGGAATTGGAACGGATTTCTTAAAGATAAAGACACTTGATCCTCGTTAAGGGATTTAGATTGTACTCATAGAGCCCGGTATTGTTATTTATTGTCACTACCTCCCCGCGTCAGGATTGGGTAATTTGCGCGCCTGCTGCCTTCCTTGGATGTGGTAGCCGTTTCTCAGGCTCCCTCTCCGGAATCGAACCCTAATTCTCCGTCACCCGTCACCACCATAGTAGGCCACTATCCTACCATCGAAAGTTGATAGGGCAGAAATTTGAATGATGCGTCGCCGGCACAAAGGCCGTGCGATCCGTCGAGTTATCATGAATCATCGCAGCAACGGGCAGAGCCCGCGTCGACCTTTTATCTAATAAATGCATCCCTTCCAGAAGTCGGGGTTTGTTGCACGTATTAGCTCTAGAATTACTACGGTTATCCGAGTAGCAGATACCATCAAACAAACTATAACTGATTTAATGAGCCATTCGCAGCTTCACAGTCTGAATTTGTTCATACTTACACATGCATGGCTTAATCTTTAAGACAAGCATATGACTACTGGCAGGATCAACCAGGTAGCATTCCTCTTCGACATAGCACCACGAATGGACAAGCCAACACGTAGCACAAGTCGTTTTAAAGAAGCGAGAACGCTAATAAGAGGGCAAACAAGAATCGTTAGAGATCCATGCCCACTATATGTTCTGTATACAAGATACCAAGCAATGCTCAATGTGCCACAATGCTGAAACATTCCTTCAACAAGGTGGATCAAAGAGACCACATCATGGTTCACCTCACGCTGCAAATGCAACGCAAGATGAAATGAAACTTTGATCTATCCAACCGATACCATTGATTAGGTATTCAACACAGCAAACCCGCAACACGCTCAAGGCATTACAAGCCTTGTCGCATAACTGAAGAGGTATGAAAGCATGGAAGTTGTTGCAAGCGCCACAGCCAACCACACGTAACAAGCCAAACACCACTCATGCACCTTTACGGACATCATCGCCGAAGCCATCCCAACTTGAAGCCACCTATTCGGCTCAAAGACCAAGCAAGCAACCAAAAGCCAAAACAACCCCAGAAAGCACCAAACGATGCAAAAATCATAAAAGTAAACATTAGAAACCATGCATCATTTCTTGCTGATGTATCCACGTACAAGGAACAAGTCGCTAAACATGCCACATGCAACAATCCGTGGTAAGTCCGTAACCATGACATAGATAAGTCGAGCATAGAATGTAACAAACCATAGACATGGCAACATCATTGTCGGATCAAGTCGCCAAAAGAAACAAAGCTCCTCGTCTTTAGCACCCGTAAGGGAAGCAGTCAGGCACAACGATGCTCGCCAACATGGCTAATTAATGCGGTGGCAAAGCGATAGAGTCGAGTCACTAACAAGGCATGAGAAACAAATCCCTTCAAGCAAACACATAAGCAAGATCAACAAGCAACGAAACCCACAACCTGCGCAACTAGATAACTCAACACCTATCGTTTTTTTAATTTTTTTTAAATTAAAAAAAAATGATAGGTATCGGGTCATCGCATGCTTGATTATATCAAGCCCGGTCGGTACATTGCCAAACACTAAATAGAGGGCGAAGTTGGTCAAGCACGGAACACACATCAATCGGGAATATACCTACTCGTGCCCACACTTCATTGCCTTCCAACTCCTACCACCCCCCTATATATACTTATTCCATAAAAACTTAAGTGACAGGAACAGACATTAAATTTTTAAGGAGTCATACTTTTTCAACTAGGTCGCTACGACGTGCGAGGAACCATCGGGGAAAGTTTACGTCGTACGAGAAACCTTGGTCAAGTCGTTATGACGTGCGAGGAACTTTGATCGGGTCTGGTCTGGTCGTTACGACGTGTGAGGAACCGTCGGGGAAAGTTTACGTCGTGCGAGAAACCTTGGTCAAGTCGTTACGACATGCGAGGAACCTTGATTGGGTCTGGTCTGGTCGTTATGACATGCGAGGAACCGTCGGGGAGAGTTTACATCGTGTGAGAAACCTTGGTCAAGTTGCTACGACATGCGAGGAACCTTGATTGGGTCTGGTCTGGTCGTTATGACGTGCGAGGAACCGTCGGGGAAAGTTTACGTCATGTGAGAAACCTTGGTCAAGTCGTTACGACGTGCGAGGAACCTTGATCGGGTCTGGTCTGGTCGTTACGACGTGCGAGGAACCGTCGGGGAAAGTTTACGTTGTGCGAGAAAGCTTGGTCAAGTCACTACGACGTGCGAGGAACCTTGATCGAGTCTGGTCTGGTCGTTACGACGTGCAAGGAACCGTCAGGGAAAGTTTATGTCATGCGAGAAACCTTGGTCAAGTCGTTATGACGTGCGAGGAACCTTGATCGGGTCTGGTCTAGTCGTTATGACGTGAGAGGAATCATCGGGGAAAGTTTACGTCGTGCGAGAAACCTTGGTCAAGTCGTTATGACGTGCGAGGAACCTTGATCGGGTTTAGTCTGGTCGTTACGACGTGCGAGGAACCATCGGGGAAAGTTTAAGTCATGCGAGAAACCTTGGTCAAGTCATTACGATGTGCGAGGAACCTTGATCGGGTCTGGTCTGGTCTACGAAGGGTCGAGGAACCTTGATCGGTTTCTATCTCGCTTCTTAGGAGCCTTGGTTGGTCTACGACGGGCCTAGGAACGTTGATTAACCTCGGCTTTGGCTGCCCTCTATCCCACTCGTCGGGCACCAAGGTGAGCGAGTGACCATGGTACCCCCAATATATACTTATTCCATAAAAACTTAAGTGACAGGAACAGACATTAAATTTTTGAGGAGTCATACTTTTTCAACTAGGTCGCTACGACGTGCGAGGAACTGTCGGGGCAAGTTTACGCG